>CM077195.1:46133587-46136087 GCA_039654625.1 Rhinogobio ventralis
GGCACGTCACACTTACAAAAGAAATAGGATTTTTTATTATTTAGTATGTTTGTCTGGTTTCCAGTCTAAATATGTAAAAATTCTGAAATCAAGATGCATTTACTAGATGAGTGAAATGACAGAAGATTTATAGTTTTTTGTTTTCTGGAAAATAAAATCATAATGAAGTGAGTTTTTACTTAAAACAAGCAAAATGATCTGCCAATGGGGTGAGGAAAATGCTGGTTTTAAGCAAAAACTCACTTCATTATGATTTATTTCCCCAGAAAACAAGAAAAATCTCATCTAGTAAATCCTCTTGATTTAAGGATGTTTAGATATTTGGACTGGAAACAAGACAAAAATACTAAATAAGACAAGCATTTTTTGCAGTGTGAATCGGCCAAGAATTACAATCGGTGCAGCTCCACTAAAATGATATTTCAGAAACCAAATTGGTCAGATTCCAAGTTCATCAGAGTGCTTTACAGATGCTGTTCAGAAACCCTGTTATGAGACAGAAGCTCGAGCGATGGATCTGACTGGATCATCTGAGGTTTAGAGTGTTAACTAACACACTGAAGTGAGATCTGTGAGACTGTACCTGCTCGTGTCGCGTGCAGCAGGAATACAACGATCAGCGGCGGGACTCCGGTAATCCGTGAGCTCTTCATCATCATCATCATCATCATCATCAGCCCGTCAGCTGCACCGGACCGCCCGGCGCTCGTGAGGTGTGTGTGTGTGTGTGTGTGTGGCGCACCTGGACCTGAAGATCCCGACAAAAACCCCGGAGGAGAACAATCCTGCAGGACCCTTCACCACCGCCCGACAGACAGACTGCTGGAGTGTATCTGTGCTCTCACCTCATCTGTGTGTGTGTGTGTGTGTGTTCTGCTTCTGAGGACACCCGATGCAAACTCAAGTGATTTCCTAACAGTATTTGAACAGATTTGTTTATCACAACTTTTGTTCTTTTGTCAAATCAGCTTAATTAATTAATGTGGTTCATACCATAAATATCTCCTTCATCTCCACACCAATCAGATACAAAATAAAATAATAATAAACTCAGGTAACTTTCTTTTTTAAGCACTACTTTTCTTACTGTAAAAAAAATAAAAAGTTGATGCCTTAATTTTTTAAGTACAATCAACTGAATGTTTAAGTCATTTCAACTTAAATAACTTATTGATCATTGAATTTTTTACAGTGTATGAATATATAAAACACTCTCTCTTCACGACTGGATTTGACGTTTGTTTTGTATTTGCCTTGTCTTTTACCGTCACTAAATCTGAATAAATGTGACTTTTCCTGACCCGGAGAACAGAAGTGATGCTGCCCACACAGATAAAGACAATAAAGGGAAAAGTCATGTTTGTTACTGTAAAGTGATGTTTTTATTTGATTTAAATACAATCCTCACAAACTAAACTCAGTGGGACAAACGTGTAAACTTGTTTTTTTGCATTACATTAATGTATCAGGCTATTTTATGGGGACATTTTGGGGAGAAATGAGCTTAATCGTCATGAAAATAAAGTCTAAATGCAAAAAATCATAATAGACTTCATTTTCTTTGTGCAGTTTGTAAAAGGCATGTGTGTGTTTGATTTTGAGATGTTCATGTTCTCTCCGTTTGTGATGAGATCCGAGATGGCGAGCTCATAATGAAGAAATGAGCCGTGTCCACAGGCTTCAGTGAAACACACTAACTCTCCCAACCGCACCCCACCGCCTCACACACACACACACTCTCTCATAAACATGCTCGAACAAGATGTTGAGCTGCCCAACTAATAAAATAAAATGTGCTCCGGCAGATTCCAAATTCCTGCTTGAACTGAGCCTAAGGGTCCACACACACACACACACTCATTCATGTTGGTGATGAAACGCTCTTTTGCAAACCTTTTTTCTCCAAAAAATGCCAAAAGTGTGTGATTCTGTGAAGGTGGGGTCAAAGGTCAAACCCTGCAGCTGACCGTGACCTTGACCTCTGATAAGTGAAATCAAGCTGTCACAGCACCAGACACACAGAGAGAGCTTTATTCCAGCTTGAGTGACATCAGTGTGTCTCCGTCTGTCCGTCAAACGATTAGCCCCGCCTTCCTTCTGTGTGCTCGAAACAGTGTTAGATCAAATTATGATCTCTTCAAACACAGTATACACTCATGAGCTCATACAGTGTGGCCTGGATTTGTCAAATCATGTCGATTTTCTTATTTTAAAGTCGTCATGAAAGGGAAGTTGCGCTGGTCGTTTCTTCTCTATTGTGCCGTTTATTCGAGTGAACCGCTTCTCAAACAAGAACAAATGTAGGGCGGGGCTTGATTCTGTCTGTGGGGAATTGATTGGCTGGTTGTGGTTTGTAGGTGTAAAGGTAGAAATCTTTCTAAATGATAAGGTTATAATCCACTGACGGTGTGCAAACGCTGCTCAAAACACCATGATCCTCACCAAATGAACGAGAAGGGATTTTAATCTAAATAAAGGGCTAGGATTGCAAAATGAGTCG
>CM077195.1:46141087-46188587 GCA_039654625.1 Rhinogobio ventralis
ATTGTGAGTTATAAACTCGGAATGGCAAGAGGTAATGCATTCAAAATTGCGAATTGTGAGAAAACTCGCAATTACCTTTTTATTTTTTTTATTCTGTAGCAGAAGCTTCCATATAAATTGCATGTAAAATATGGGATGGAATATTCATGCCCGAACATTGGTGTCGGTGTGAAGTGGCCTTAAATGCATTCACTGCAGTAGTGCCTGTGATCCGTGTGTGCAGTCAATAACGCTGGCGTCGGTCTGGTGGGGCCGGTGGAGGGTCTCAGTATGGAGGACATGAAGCAGGTGTTCGAGACCAATTTCTTTGGTGTTGTGCGCATGATTAAAGAGGTCATGCCCGACATGAAGAGGAGACGCTCTGGACACATCGTCGTCATCAGCAGCGCGATGGGCCTGCAGGGTAAACACTGACTGTTTATTCACCGTAAGCATTTAAGGATTTTTCCTTCCTCTACTTGAGGATTATTGTGCTGATCAGTCAGACACGTATATTCCTTCTTGAAGAACAGCAGAAGAGCTCTTACCATTCATATGGATGAAGATCTGCTGAATGACATACATGTGGAAACATCAGTGTACAGAAACATTCACAACTCAAAAGTTATAAGAATGTGGTAAGAGATGTACCTCTGTTGCTCTTCACAGGTGTGGCGTTTAATGACGTCTACGCCGCGTCAAAGTTTGCCATAGAGGGATTCTGTGAGAGTCTGGCCGTCCAGCTGCTCAAGTTTAATGTCACGTGAGTAACGTCAGGTGCGGTGATGTTGTGTGAGGGCTCCCTCTGGTGGTGTAGAGAGGCTGGTACGGGTACAAACCCAATAAAGATCACAGATCAGGAACTAGGGGAAGATCCAGTTAGTTTTAATGTCCTTTCCTTGTTAACTTCCCTCAGTCTCGTTGACTCAGATGTACCTAATTGCTTACACTGCGTGAGAGCTAAGCCCTTGGTCACTTGGAATCCGCTATGGCGTTGATTTATTATTTGCATTTCTTCCCTTACAAATTTAATGATTCTAGACCAGGAAAGTCATATAGAGTGTGAACCCTGATGACTTAATTACTCATAATTATTTAATTGCATTGCCACTCAATGTCTTCAGAACCAGTTTTTAAGAGAATCATCTTCAGAGCAGCAGAGCAGCACTCTGTTATATGTTCCCAATTTCTTGTTTGGATTTTTATGTTACTTCCTGTGCCGAGTGCCATGTTTGTGCCCTTCTCTCTCTCTCTGTCTGTCTGTCAGTGTGTCGATGATCGAGCCCGGGCCTGTACACACTGAGTTTGAGATGAAGATGATCGCAGACGTTTCTAAGAAAGAGTTCGCCGGTGCTGATGCCGAGACGCTCCACCACTTTAGGACCTGCTACCTGCCCAGCGCAGTGGACGTCTTTCAAGGCCTGGGCCAAACGCCCAAGGACATAGCCAAGGTCAGAACGTATGTGAATTAAGGCCTGTTCACACCAAGGACAATTAATAATCGCTCTAAGCGAATAGTGAAGTCCACAGCGCAACGATACTGTAAATGAAAGGACTCTCTCTGTCTCTGCAGTGCACTAAGAAGGTGCTCGAGTCGCCTCGTCCTCTGTTCCATAACCTGACGAATCCTCTGTACACTCCGATCGTGGCGCTGAAGTATGCAGACGACACAGGCAGCCTGTCTGTTCACACCTTCTATCACATGCTGTATAACCTGGGAGGAGTCATGCATGTTAGCATGAGCATCATGAAGTGCCTGAGCTGCGGATGCTTACGGAGACGAACCATCTCACCAATCTAACACACACACACCTGTGAATGCTTACGAAGATCAATCGTCTCGTCTAACAGATGCAAACATGCAGTAACGTACCTGTGTGTGAACTCTGTGCTTCTCTTTACATCTGGGTTTGTATCTGGACAGAATCTGGATATTGTTTAGATAAATTCTGGATATTAATTTACACCTAAAGGGTCCAGTGATGCACTGGAATAATTAATGGTTAAAAACACACACGAACACACTCTCTCTCAAACTCACACACTAAAACGACTGATGTTTGTTTTTAAATCTTTATTTTTTGTCTTTGTACAGATTAAATTGTAGACATAAATATTGTTGCAGAATTATTGATTCCATGTAACATGAACCTTTGATTAACTTACATAAGCTTATAGCATAAAAAGTATTTTTTATTAAAGATTCAGAACAGAATGTGTGTCTGATCTAGATTTCTAACTTTAATTAAACATTCATTGATAATATAAGCAATTCTGTGAGATGACTATGTGCATGTGGACGTTAGTAGAGGATTTACAAGTGTGTGTGTGTGTGTCCATTGTTTAATCAGACACAGAGACACTAAATCCACCACAGAAGGATTTCAGCATGTGTGTAAGTGTGTGAGTGAGATGCTCCAGAATGTCCACACACAGCCCTACTCTACTAGATGATGAATGGACGGCAGCTGAATCAGTGTAATTATTATTGTGACAGGCAGTAAATCGGTCAACAGAGCGGTACACACTCCAGGATTTTTCATTGGATCCAAACTTGCTGTCATCACTCAATCATTTCCTGCTGATTGCCGTATATGTCACTGATATTTCAACCCATCTATCTCATTCAGCATCCCAACAACAATACAACTTGTCACTAGATGAGTGTGTGTGAGTGTGTTTGTAGACCTACAGTTTTGTGGTCCTGCTGTCATCCTGATCTCTCCTCCATTATCCACACTATACACACAAATACACATCTCTGGCTCAGTGCCAGCCAAAGTGCGAAAGCAGTTGATCATGTGACACACTAAACATTCTAATCACGCTGGTGTGATCGTGCCCATCAAGAGGGTTAAAATCAATCACTTTTCAGGGGTTGGGTGGGACAAATTGAAACTGAGGGTACAATGCCACCTTTTGCCCCCTCATAGTGCCAGGCCTCCATCATCAAGTCGCCTGAGCAGCGGCAAAGTGAGTGAATGCGGCCAATGGCAAGGTTCCATTCATAAATGAGGGAGGAGCCATCTGTTGAACCCATGTTCCAGGTGGTCTGCTCCAGCATGTATTTCTGTGCCGCCGTAGTTTTGTGCTAAGATGGGTCCTCTGTTGACGCCAAAGGTTCTGAAAAGACCTCATTGCAAGAGCCCAGCAGTCAGAGACGGGAGAGGAGTGGCTTGCACATTTCTCACAGACACAGACAGTGGAAGGACAGGTAATGTCCTTGCGGCAATATGGTTGTCCAGTTTTTGCCTTCATTTGATTATATCGTCGAAAGGCTGGAGAACTGGCCGTTATTTGGGCCATTTGGACTTGGGCGTCATCATTTACACAAGCGAACAGCACTGTTCAAAATGGACAGGGCACAAACAATGAATCCGATGAATTGAAAGCCAGTAGATCCACCTGTTTACAGCCGAGAGCTGGGGTAACACTGTACAATACGGGTGCACTAATATGCATTAATTCCTGCTTAACTAATGCATAATCATGAGTTAATGTGTGACTCATGAAGAACTAAACCATTTATTAATGATTACTGCATCAGCAACTAATGAACATTATACATGATTAATAGATTAAGTAATCTATTAGTTAAATGTGTCATATTGTATTAATTCCCTGATAACATATTAACTAATAATGTAAATTCATATATTAATTACCAAAATGGTCAAAGCCATGTACTTCAACTTCCAGTTGTCCGCTTTAATTAATCATTAGCTAGCGATTCGCAAAGGTATCATGTTATGTTAATTAAAGCGGACTAGGTCTACTTAGGAAACTAAGGAATTTTAATATCGATAGGAGGATTTTAACTACTGTAAATAGATCAATTATTGAAAGTATTTTAACATATAATTTCATGGTATGGAAATTTAACGATAAGGCAGAAAAATAAATTGACAAGTAATTAATGAAGCAAGTAAGATTACCGGCCAGAAATAGAGTACAATACAAGAGCTGTTCTCACATTTTATGGAAAAAAAGGCAATTGCAGTATATTCTGATTAAACCCATCCGCATTTTTGCTTTGAGGCCCTCCCTTCGGGGCACAGGCTGCGTGTACCGCGGGCCAATAAGAATATGTACAAACGATCAGTTGTTCTTTTGGCGGTGACTGTGTTAAACCAAATTCTTAATTAAGGTACTGGAGTATATTTATATGGGTAAGTGAACAGACAATAAAGTTTAACTAACTAACTGGCTCAATCACCTTTGAGGGCTTGTGAGAGGAGGTCCCTTCCCAGCGGGAGAGGCCAGGGCTGGTCGCACAGGAGCCGGATTATCTCCACCAGCCCCCGGGCCAGTTTGACTGAGTGACCACATCTTGCTCTTTTAGAGTTGGTACGGTCAGACTCAGTGGAGGAAACAGGTAAAGCAGTGCACGTAAAGAGGCAGACAGATAAAGAGGCAGAGGATAGGGCTGCCCGGTGATGGAGGTGACTTGCCACGGACAATTCGACCATTGTGAATGTCCAGCTATGAAGACCCCTTTAACAGGCACTTTACATGAGAAGGGTTTGTCTCTTCACTGCGATGCATGCTGGGACGGGTGGAATCAGCTGCTTGACTAGGGGAAGTGTACGATTGCAACCTCTTCTCATCATACACTCACCTAAAGGATTATTAGGAACACCTGTTCAATTTCTCATTAATGCAATTATCTAATCAACCAATCACATGGCAGTTGCTTCAATGCATTTAGGGGTGTGGTCCTGGTCAAGACAATCTCCTGAACTCCAAACTGAATGTCAGAATGGGAAAGAAAGGTGATTTAAGCAATTTTGAGCGTGGCATGGTTGTTGGTGCCAGACGGGCCGGTCTGATTATTTCACAATCTGCTCAGTTACTGGGATTTTCACGCACAACCATTTCTAGAGTTTACAAAGAATGGTGTGAAAAGGAAAAAACATCCAGTATGCGGCAGTCCTGTGGGCGAAAATGCCTTGTTGATGCTAGAGGTCAGAGGAGAATGGGCCGACTGATTCAAGCTGATAGAAGAGCAACTTTGACTGAAATAACCACTCGTTACAACCGAGGTATGCAGCAAAGCATTTGTGAAGCCACAACACGCACAACCTTGAGGCGGATGGGCTACAACAGCAGAAGACCCCACCGGGTACCACTCATCTCCACTACAAATAGGAAAAAGAGGCTACAATTTGCACGAGCTTACCAAAATTGGACAGTTGAAGACTGGAAAAATGTTGCCTGGTCTGATGAGTCTGGATTTCTGTTGAGACATTCAGATGGTAGAGTCAGAATTTGGCGTAAACAGAATGAGAACATGGATCCATCATGCCTTGTTACCACTGTGCAGGCTGCTGGTGGTGGTGGTGTAATGGTGTGGGGGATGTTTTCTTGGCACACTTTAGGCCCCTTAGTGCCAATTGGGCATCGTTTAAATGCCACGGCCTACCTGAGCATTGTTTCTGACCATGTCCATCCCTTTATGACCACCATGTACCCATCCTCTGATGGCTACTTCCAGCAGGATAATGCACCATGTCACAAAGCTCCAATCATTTCAAATTGGTTTCTTGAACATGACAATGAGTTCACTGTACTAAAATGGCCCCCACAGTCACCAGATCTCAACCCAATAGAGCATCTTTGGGATGTGGTGGAACGGGAGCTTCGTGCCCTGGATGTGCATCCCACAAATCTCCATCAACTGCAAGATGCTATCCTATCAATATGGGCCAACATTTCTAAAGAATGCTTTCAGCACCTTGTTTAATCAATGCCACGTAGAATTAAGGCAGTTCTGAAGGCGAAAGGGGGTCAAACACAGTATTAGTATGGTGTTCCTAATAATCCTTTAGGTGAGTGTATATATCCCTCTCCACACTTGACTTCTTGCTGAGATGGCTAATCAATTAGAGATTAGCATGGCATCTCAGAAGAAAGAAAGATTAGGAGGGAGGATAGCATCCTCCTCATCTTCCTACAAATCCTCCTCAAAGAGATGAGCAATCGCCTCATCGTCTTCCACCTCTTAGTCCAGAAATTCAAAGAGGGGAGGAAGTTCAGGAGAGATCTCATCCATCAACTCTCCCCAGCTGCACCAGACTTGAGGAGCAGCCTTATCCATCTCCGCAGGAGGCGCAGAAAGACTCTGGTCTCCTTTAGTCATGGCCACGACTCGTACCCGGTGCTCTAAAACCCTTAACGGGATCTGAGAGCAGTCCAGGCAACACTCCGGATTAGCGAGCACAGCCTGTGCGTGTCTAACCCACAAACGCATTATGCACAGAGGGGGAGAGTCCTTAGAAAAATCATAGAACCACAAACAATGCTCCCGGGAAACCCTGCATTCAGAAACAGTTATATTTTACTGTATGAGTGTATCATCAGAAGTGTGTGTGATCATTAACTCACCAGCGAGCTGTTCAAATGCAGTGTAAATACACACTTTCATCTTCCCTGAGAGGCACCGCCTGATTGGTCACCACAGCGAACCGCACCGCCCCCTGATGATCTGCACCAATCAGAAGGCAGCATGTCAGGCCTCATAGGTTGTGCATTAGTGATGTGGGAGGGATGATAGGGCAGTACCTCGTCTGAGCGCGTGCAGAGCAGATACCAGCTGATGTAACCGGTAGGCTACACATTTCAAAGTTCACATTTAAAGACTCACTGATGATCTGCTGATGAATGTTCAGAGACATCATCAGAGCTCCACCTGCTGTGTGGTTTACTGAGCAGCGTCTCATGACTGGAGTTGGCACTGATCTCGCAGCACACTAACACCACCATCTATACAAGCACAGTGAGTGAGTGAGTGTGTGAGTGTGTGTGTGTGTGTGTGAGAGAGAGAGAGAGAGAGAGACTCACTGTCACATAGCTCAGCACTCTCATGACTCTAGACTGAAACACAGCTCTTTCCCCGTGCTGCTGGAACGCCAGGAGAACATTATGGAGCCGCGGGTCACTCAGGATGGCCTGCTTCCGTCGGCTCACGGCAGCGGGAAACCGCTTCTCCACCGCATCCCTGTCACACACACATACACACTCATTGTGTTTGTGCTTCTGATTGAGATTAAACAGTGACTATGACTAAACTTAACTAGTCCCCCTGTAGTCAATAATTTTATCCCTTAAAACTCATCTTTGATAATCAAAATGACATATTTAAATGTTTTTTTTCCTGTGAAATAGCTTGAAAGTAACTCTACACCCTTGCTTTATTTAGTATACACAGATTCATAAATGCGCAAATGTTTTTTTTTGCATTAGTGTATCATAATTTGCGCATGCAACAAAGAAGATGTGCATCTGTGGATCGTGTGACGCGTGCATTTATTGGCGTCTTTTCTGCGTCGATCTCATTCGATTCATTTAGATTTTGAGACTTTCTTTTTGCGTTTTCAAGCATTTCACGACCCACACATAAACAACTACCAGTGAATACGCCTGGTGCTTATTATTAATGTATGCACAAATATCAAATGTGCATTTCTACATTTAAACTAATACTTTAGACTTGTGTGTGCAAAGTCCAGATTGACATGAATGTGCAGCATTTTGTACAAATAGAGACATAGTTGTGAATACAAAACTTAGATTTTGTATTAATGCAAGTCAGAATTTGTGCGTGCAACGAGTAAGATTTGTGGATCCGGTGACACGCATGCATTCATTGACTCGTTTGTGAGTCAATCCTATTTGATTCATTTGGATTTTGAGACTTTCATTTCGCCGGTTTAGCCTTGCACGATCCACACACACACAGCTGTCTAAGAAAACCTGCTACCACTAGATGGCAGTATCCTGCCAAAACAGACAGCGGCACCGGAAGCGTTCTTCTGCCTATAAGCTGTTTAATGTTTCCTCCTTATAAACACGAGGATAGTAAAACATATCTGCAACATTTATCAAGTTCATGGATAATTGTGCGTGCATGTATTAATCATTTTGAGACTAAATTCATCCCATAGGTTTTAGGCTTCACATTATGTAAGCGCATGTTATCACTTTGCGAAAACCAGAGAAAATAAGAATATAATAATGGGTCCTCTGGGTGATCCGGAGGCGTTCGTGGACTTGTTTGAGAGGCATGTGGGTGGCCCAAGAAAGACTGGCCAGTGCAGCTCATTCCTCTGCTATCCGGTGAGGCGCAGGTAGCCGCACAGCAATTGCCGGTCCAAAACCTCCTGGTCTATGAAGACTTGAAACGCGCCATCATCCAGCGGGTCGGCCGCACCCCAGAACAGCATCGACAACGCTTCAGGTCTCTGGGTCTCGGAGAAAGCGTCCGGCCCTTCATGAGGGCGCAACAGCTCCGGCAGATGGCTGGTGGCTGATAGGAGCAACGTCGATGACATCATCAACAAGGTGGTACTGGTGCAATTAATTGCACGTTTGCCTCGGAAAACGGCGCAGTGGATCCAGTGCCACCGACCTGCGTCACTGGACCAGGCCATCCAATTGGCGGAGGACCAGATGGTGGCGTGCCCAGGGGTCAGCGAACCACTGCCATCGGTTTCTCTCTCTCCCTCTCCTTCTCCCTCTTTGTCTCCTCCCTCTCCTTCTCCCTCTAAACCTGTCCCTGCTCCTAGGTCCCGTGGGAGTCTGAAAGAGAATAAAGTTTCCCCGAGTCTCCATTAAGCCGACCATGTCTTCTTCCTTCGCTATCTTGAACCTTGTTACATCTGTTACATCTATATTTCATATTATACCGTATGTACAAAAAACTCATTAATTCACCACAAGTATGAAATACACAGTTAGACAAAATATAAACCTTGATATAAATTTGCTTGGACATTGAACTCGTTTTACATTGCCTGAAGAACATTTACTTAGATGTACAAAAACGTACATTTATTTGTAATGGTACTGAATATTTTGAAAAGTGTCGTGGCAAAAATTTACTCTCAGTTGCATCACTGAATAAGAGACAAACCTTAGCCAATTGTCTTTATAAAGATTTATTTTCTTGCAAGAAAAGAGTCACAGTCATACAGCCATCCTGAATGTCTGCAGAGTGCTAACTGAAGACATAACAGAAGCCACAATCTCTTATACCCCCCAAAGTGTAAACAATCCTTCTCAGTAGTTTTCCACCCATGGTAAAAGAAAGCACAGCACACAATTAACGCCCCATCTGTCCTGATTTCCTTACACCTGGCCCTTAGAATTAGTTCTGCCCGACACCTTTGGTTCGGGAGAGCCCTCAAATAAGGTGTCCCGCAACCCCTAAGGTCACAAACCAGTCTCTGTGTCTGTTAAGTTTAGTGGTGTCCTACATGGCAGAAACGCATGTTAGCTCCTGTGTGATCTCAAACATATGTCTAAATAATTTATCTTCCTCTGTGATTAAATTTTCCCACCACAAAAGTGTTTTTTAATAACTTCTGATAAACCCATATTTTCCTGTATCATCACTAGAGAGTCATTGGGTTTATCAGATGGTGCTGTTTTAGAGCAGTTTAAAAAGATGCAGCTTGAGCTTAAAGTGTGAATCAGACACATGTTCAAAAGTGGTAAAGCTTCTCTTCCTGAAGAACTGAGATGAATTTAGCTTTCACAGCATCTCTGTGTCTGCGTATAATGTCACAGATCTTTCTCATGCTCTCCTGACTGGTTAAACTCTGTGTGATTTCTGAATATTGTTCCTCATGAATTAGTTCCTGCTGACACAGTTTATCTGCAATGATCTGGACATTTCTAACCCCCTGAATGAGATCTGGCCAATGGTTATCAAAATATCTTGCTTTACCTGCCTCACTATTCAGATGCGGCTCGTCTCTCTTAGGATGAATCAGATCAAGTTCATCTTTCAAAATTGTTGCAGTCCAGACCTCCTCCTCATCCTCCTTTCTGGTAAGAGTCATTTGAAGATCATTCTCCAGACGTGTATTGACCTTGAAGAAGTTTGGGGGAGTTTCTCTTCTGAGTGTGATCCCTTCTTTGGGATGGATAGTGGCACCAGGAACGGCAAGAATGTATGGCGTTTTCATCCGAAATGGCCTGTCAGGTCTGGGATACTTGATTGGGTGACTTGATTTTTCACTCTTCTCAACTTTTTCTTTTGCATGAGCATCAAATGGAAAAATGTAGACATGTAGAATGAGAGGAGCTTTAGAAGGCATGTAGAGAAGAAGATCGCAGTGTTCATCCACTCGCTTTATCCAACTTATAATCAATGTTATAAGAGAGAAGGATGGTTGGACAATCTTAGCATGGAATCGGGTCAACTGCACAGGTTCTGTGGTTATTCCCTCGTCTTTTACGGTGAGGACTTTCACAGCATCTTTGAGAGAGGGGTCAGACTCTCCTAAACAGGCGTAATGGGGCAGATGAACTTCCTCCAGTTTCCCTGAGATCACTGTCACATCCATCACTGGAGCGATTCGGTTGCACTGCAGCCTCTCCAGCTCTGCGTTGAGGAAGTGTCCGTCTACGGTACGGTACTGAAGGGTGACATCACAGTCACAGACCCATCGCATTCTGGTCCTGACACACTCGTAACGGCCTGGGTCAGTGCTGACCCTGAACTTTGACCCTCCTTCATCTGTACAGGCCGACGGCTCAATCTGAAACCACCGATCAGAATCAGCAATATGGACGCAAGACTGACAGTTCAGCAGCGGGTGAATATTGAGCCCAGAAGGTTTGGGCTCAGAGAACCTGTGAAGAACCAGAAGAAGGCAGAATGAACAAGTGAGATGGTTTTCACACATCATTGTCAAGTTCTGATTATGTAGACCCTATGTTTAACTAGTGGATAAGTAATGTGTTTATGGTCCCTGCACAGGAGAGACTTAGTGTTGTTCACAAACAAAGGAAAAAAGATATATTTATTGGTATCTGCGTCTGCTATCGGCCAAAATATGATGAAAAATATCAGCATATCAGATATCAGCAAAAATCCACTATCGTGCATCTCTAGTGTTTAGTGATGTATGAAGAACAGAGGATTGAACTATCAGTCACAGTCTGGAAAAATCCTTCACTTACACACAGTATATTTCACTCACCCGGTTGTGTGTGTATCTCTGTTGTTTCTCACAGGAGGCTGTTTAATGTCACACAGAGACACTGAGGAGTTCAAATAAACCCTAAATCCAGAGTAGAGGGGTTCAGTGAATGTGGTGTTGAGTGTGTGTAAGTGTGTGAGTGTGTGTGTGTCAGAGACGCTGTAGAAGGACAGAGTGCCGGATGACACGTCCACATACACTCCTACTCTCTTAGAGAATGAACGGACAGCAGGAATATCAGTCCAGTTATTATTGTGACGGACAGAGAATCCATCATCAGAGCAGATCAGACTCCAGGATTTGTCATTGCATCCAAACTCACAGTCTTCACTCCATCCTTTCCTGTTGATTCCTTTATATGTCACTGATATTTCAGCATATCCGCTCCATTCAGCCTCCCAGTAACAGCGTCCAGTCATACTCTCTCCACCCAGAACCTGAGGACACTCATCAAATCTCTCAGGATGATCAGGATACGGCTGTTTCTTTCTCACATGCGTAACCTTCCTGTTCTCCTCAGACAGAATGAGAAGATTGTCTGCTGTGTTTGGATCCAGTGTGAGATCACAGGCATCTGAACACAAGAAGAGAGAAACATTTCACTAAATGAGAAAAAATCAACATCAAATCATTAAATGTGACCCGTGCTGGCAAAATGAGACACAATGATAATTTTTTTAAAATAGTTGTTATTCTCTATTAAAAAACTTCAAAACTATGTTAACACCAAATTTGAGACACACCAAGTCAACAACAAATATCTAAAATATCAAATATAAGAAAAATATATATTCAACTTTTTTCCCATGATAGCACAATTGTTTGATGAACATTAATGAAACAGATCAGTCTATATATTCAGACCTTCTGTACCGCACAGATCTAATATAATGTCACAAATCAGATACACCTCAACAGTTAACCAAGCATTCATTTAAGATAATGTGTGTGTGAATGCTCACCATGACAGATATTTTGAAGTACTGTAATTCTCTGTGTGTGTGTATATCAGGATCATGTGCTGTGAGGAGTCTTTGTGTGTGTGCTTCTGATCTGACAGTCAGCGCAAATAAAATCTTTGTGTTTACATCAGCATGAGTTTGAAAATCACATTTCATTGGTTCAGACTTATGTTATCAGAATTTGCTATGAATATTCACAAAGTTGGAATGCTGCGCTTTAAAGCGATACCAAACTTGTGCCGAGGGGGAAGCAGCAGAGAAAAACTGCATTTTATCATGGATTATTAAAACAAAGGAAGGATTTAAGAAGGTACACCTGTCAGAAAACGTACAAATAAAGATCATTTTAGATGTTTAATTACTATTTGGAGCATTGTGATCGCTAGACAAGGGCTTTGGGCCAAAAAAAGCATGTCTTAAACCAGACGCTAACTGGTGGATTGTGTTGGTCATGATGGAAACGATCCGGCTGTGTGTGTGTTCATTCATGCGTGTCATCAGTAGATCACGCGCTGAACTTTACACTCCCATCGGTGCTTTTATGTAATTATGCTCTCATGCTAATTTTCCCCGTTTGCCCTCATTTTTGTGAAAACCTCAAATTCAACCAAAATTAAATGTTTTAACTTGTTTTGCCTGTAGCTCGTAAGTAGCCTGTGCGCATTCACACTCATTTTGCCAGCACGGGTCACAAATGATTGTTTGTGTATACCTACATTTGTGTAGTCCTGCTGTGATTCTGAACTCTCCACAATGATCCACACTAGAAAACACAAACAGGTCAGTCAAAATAATCAATCATTTATCCTGATATTGTTCCAAACCTGTATGACTTAAGCTGGGCTCAGATTTTAAACTGGGATGATTAAGTCAGTTCTTTTACAATAGCCAATGAGAGAAGTGATTGAGAGCACTTTTGAAATCGCGACCGCGAAACAAGCTGCTGTGTGCGGGTCCGTTGAACAGCGGAGTTGGCGGAACGGCGCGTGGAAGAGTTGCAACAACACGTCTATTTGTATAAGAGCTGAGAAGAAATCGCGTTGGTTTTGAACACACCGGGTAAGTGTAGAAAGCTGCACGCAAATGTAAACATTACCTGTTGCGCTGCAGTGAAGACAGATTTCTGTAAGTTCACATTACTCTGGTTCCCTCGACAAAAAACAATAGGATTTATCTATTGGCTTTTGGATTACTGCTGAAAATAAGCTCTGTGACCAACAAAAGTTTATGATTCTTACACACTGTGGCAAGCAGCGAGGCTAAGGGATCGTGAGAACGGGGCGAGGCCGGTCGTGAGTGATAATGAGCACCAGCTGCACGCCGCACCGGAGCTCGGACGCATAAAAGGAGGAGCGAAGACAGTGAAGGACGAGAGAGGACCAGGCCTGGAGTTTACGTTGTTTTGTTTATGTTTTGTTATGTGTGTCTGTGTCAGCCGTCCGTGAGGGGCTACCTGTGTTTTACTTTCAGTTTGTTTATTTATTTGATTAAAGTCTTATAAATGTTTACCAGTTCCCGCCTCCTTCTTCCCTGAACAAAGAACTGTGTTACATTGGTGCCAAAACCCGGGAGGAAGGAGGGACATGCTGTCAGAGAGCCCTCGGTGCTGAGGGGGATCGCGGTGCTGAGGAGGTCGGGCAGCCACTCACGGTCTTCACTCTTCCGGTGGTGCTGGAGCGAGTGAAGACCGGTGGGACGGAGAGCTCACTGCCGTGCCCCTGGGTTGAGGTGGGGTGGCTGCCGTCCGAGAGGGAGCGGAGAAGTCGCCCGGCGTTTGCCGTGGGCCGGATCCTGCTGCCGCCCGCCATGATGGGGAGGAGCAGGGAGCGTGGGACTCGCTGCCGGCTGCCCTCAACCGGAGGAGCCACCGCCGGTCGCCAGGGGGCAGAGGAGGATTGAGCCGTCCACAGAGCGTCCAGTACCATCGCATTGCACCACGAGGAAGAGCTTCTTGGCTGGCTGAGGACCAAACGGCAGTGTGTCCGGGAACCGGACCAAGATTTTTTTTCTTTCTCCTCTCTCCCTTCTCTTGCTCCTCATGCTTCCGGATCCTTTTCTCTCGTCTCGTCTGTCCTTACCCCCCAGGTGCTGCGGCCGCCGTGAACGGTCCAGGGGGGTAGAGCGCAGTCTCCGGAGTACCCCCGGCCTGCGAGGGGTGATGGGGGTATGTGGCAAGCAGCAAGGACGAGGGACCATGAGAATGGGGCCGTGCGTGTCTCACGGAGGAGCTCGGACGCATAAAAGAAGGAGCGACGACAGTGAAGGACGAGAGAGGACCAGGCCTTGAGTTTATGTTATGTTTGGTTTACGTTTTATTATGTGTGTGCGTGGCAGTTTGTTTATTTATTTGATTAGTCTTGTAAACATCCGCCGGTTCCCGCCTCCTTCCCTGACCAAAGAACCCCGTTACACACGTGTTGTCCATCATGATAATCTTCACAAATGAACACACCGTTTATGAATTTTGAAGCATAAATTCAATCACTAGAAGTAAAAAACAAAACAAATGTAAGCTATAAATGAACTACACCATGGTCACATGACTTGAACATAGTGCTGGGCGGCATGACCAAAAATCTGAATCACGTTTTTTAAGTTTCTGGCAGTTTCACAGTAAATCTCTTTTTTACTTTCACTGGACCTTTATTGTGGCTTATTTTACTGTCAGGACTACAGAGAATATAAAAACATTGAAGGACAAATACAAATTTACTTTACATTTTTTTATTTATTATTCAAATTAATTTATTAATCATACATTAAAAAAAAAATTAATAATTCTTTAAATTTAGTTTACTTTTCTAATTAAAACATGAAACCGTTTGTGATACTCCTTTAAAATAATGTTTTAATGAATTTTATTGTTGTTATTATTGCCTTAAGAAGTACATTTTATTGTGCAATTTCTCTCATTTCTTTAAGTTGGACTGAACTTTAACTTTGGCAGGTTGTAATGAAGACCTTTAAGGCTCTGTGCGTTCTAATAAACCGTATTATTATTATTATTATTATTTTTACCTTAAGTATACTGTACTGTGCAATAGAAACATATTCAGGGTTTCTGCAGGTTTCACCAAGTCAAATTTGAACTTTGAAATTCCAAATTGAACGCAGTAAGTGGACAATGCATTAATGGGTCATATTTCATATTTACAGTGGTTTTATGAGGTAAACCCAACTGTACACCACACAGGGTACACAATACAACACACTGATGTACATTACAGCTATTAATTATGCATCATTAGCCTAAAATTTAACTGTACACAGACTGCATACAGGGGCCCTGTCAAATAGATCAGGAGTTTGGAGCTCCAAGCCCCGAGTTTGGAGCTCCAACACGGCTTGACTCCCGAGATACACCCGGTTATACATAAGAGACTTTTGGACAAAACTGTCTATATCTCGGAAAGGATGATGGGGTGGTGAGGGTTCTCTGGGGGCCCTCTCAGACCCCAGAGTCCCGAGCCTCTGGGACCCTTCCTTCCGAAGCGTACCCTTTCCTGTTGGGCCCTGTATCTCGGTCTGCGGGAGTGCTAGAAGCTCGGGAGAGGGCCCCTAGAGACCTTACTTTGACCTGAGTTTGGTGCCTCTAGGCGGCTTGGTCGCAGAGTTATAGCCGTTCAAAGTTCGGTGCTTATGGAGGATGTGAAAATTACTCCAAGTCCAAAAATCCAAACTGAATCCAACTTCCACCCCCTTTCTCGCTCTCAGCCAAGCCGAGGAAAGCTCACCTTATTCGCCTGCGACCCTGGAGGTCGACCTGGGTAAAGGACTCCATGGAGGGGGCCAATGGCTGGGGGCTGGAGGTGGGACATGGGGCGAAATAGGCCGAAAGGGGACAAATGCGCACTCCGTGGACATTCCCGCCCCACCCCGCGATGTCGGCCAATGGCTGGGGGCTGGAGGCGGGACATGGGGGGAAATAGGCTGAAAGGGGACAAATACGCACTCCGTGGCTGGAAGCGTATAAATTCTTGGAAACTTTGTTTGATTTTAGAAAACATCACATATGGTGAAGTCCACCTGTAACTTATTTGAAAGGGTTCCTGTACGCAGTAAGTGGACAATTCATTATTGGGTCATATTTCATATTTACAGGCGCAACGATCGCGACCACCGCTGTTCGTGCCATCACACCTGCACCAGACCAGAGCGTCCTTCTCCAGAGACTCGCTAGAAAGCGCTTCGTAGTCACGACCAACAACAGCAGTCATTTGCTCTGAAGCAGAAAGCAAAGATGCGGTGCTTCCACTTCCTTATTTATACCCACGCTGCGGGGAGGAGCATGGAATGCGTCAACCACATGCCAATATCCATTGGCTCGTTTAGTTATGCTCGAAATAGATTGGTCTCTGAAAGCGATCCCCAATTCGAAAGGAAACTTAATTATTCTTGGTTTTCTAGTGGAGGGTCACTGATTTGTACAAATCTCTAGTTTGTACATCACTTCCACAAAAGATTTGAAACGTTCTGTGAATGGTTTTCTTACATATCTGGATAGACCCTTGTCTTGACAGTACTGAAGTGAGTAGTCAGTCTTTCAACGTTCTTCAGGAAGCTTTAGTGTTTACACTATCAATTAGGGGTGTAACGGTACACAAAACAGATGGTTCGGTATGTACCTCGGTTTTGAAGTCACATTTTCTGGACAGGTTCGGTACAGCAGGGGAGAGAAAACTAATATAAAATTGCTTATTTATTTTTATTAAACTGGTTTACTGAACAAATTGTATTTGTCCTTAAATTAATTCAATTATAATATTATTATAGCCCAAAGTCTATTAGCCTAAATTCAGTTGCTATTTATTTTTAGACATAACAATCAACACTCAAATAACACATTGTGTGCAAACATGTAAACTTCACATAAGGCAGTTTTTGCATTAACTTCCAAATCTAATTATAAAATTATGTTTTTACTGCCGTACCATGGGTGCAGTGGCGCAATGATATTACGCAGCGCCTGAAAACAGGCTAACTTCCGTCAACATAACCAATGTGACAACCTGCTTGCACAGAGAGCGTGCTGGGGACTATTTTCATGCGCTGCGTAATATCATTGTGCCGCTGCACCCATGGTACGGCAGGAAAGTTCCTGGATTATTACGGATTATTATTAAGAAAAATGCAACTTTTAATTTTCTGTCGGTCTTAGTACACGATGTAACTATACGCATCACAACATATATATATATATATAGGAAAATGTTGCCGTTGTTTTGTCATTTATTGAGCAGTAGGCTAGCTGGAGCCGTTTACCTCCAGTGTTTGTGCTAAGCTAGGCTAGCGGTGGGTGCGTCAGACAGAGTTATGGCACGCACGGAGATAAAAAATGGTATGTATGGACTTATCTAACTCTGGGGGATACGGTGAATAAGCTAAAGTCCCAAAAAGTCGGCATGTTCCTTTAATTACCTTGAACAAAACTGAAAATCATTAACAACTTTTGTTTCAAACTATATTCAATAGTTTTAGCGATTCTCATTTGCTACATAAATCTACAACATTTTGAAAAACATTAAATATGAGATCAAATTAGAGCATAATCAACTTTTTGCAGTAGTAATTACAACAACATAAATTGAATTAGCACTACAACCTAACAACTGTTTTTAAAATATGATTGTAAAAGGTTTGTTATTCATTCTCTATATTAAGATGCTACTCAACCCCCTTATAGTGCCCTTTTTTTGGTTTGGGCCACTGCCCCTCAAAATGTCTGTGCACGGCCCTGGTTGTTACATTGAAGATGACGAATTAAACTGCTACATGTTGTGTCTAGCTATTTTATCCTAGACACAACGCAGCCCTGAAGTGTCACCAGAGATTGCTTCAACTAGACTCTCCCCTGTGAAGGCCTCATTGGCACAACAGCCAGTGCACAGATCCTCAACAAACACGTTTCCGGCGTGATGACTGCGATTTAGACCAGATGGAACTGGATTAAATATTTTGAATGTTCCCAATCTGAGTTCTGACCTGTGATACTGCTAGAATCATAAATCATGCACTGTTCATTCATTGGCCAGATGAGAACTGGCCCTCTGACTGAGCCTGGTTTCTCCCAAGGTTTTTTTCTCCATTCTGTCACCTGATGGAGTTTGGGTTCTTGCCACTGTCACCTCTGGCTTTCTTAATAGGGGAAACTTAATATACAGCAATATTATTGATCTGACTGCATGGTTTTCTCCAGAGCAGCTGTATAGATAAAAGAACTATTATTTTCCTTTTATTGCCATTATTTTTATGTTATCACTATAAAGCTGCTTTGAAAAAGTCTGTATTGTAAAACACTATATAAAAATGTGACTTGACTTGATTCAGCTATTACACCCAATAAACAAAATAAACTTCAAAATAAAATAGCATCATATGACCACTTTAGTAATAACTACATCCAAATGAGAGTAACCAACTTTTGATCAGATCACCTGATTTATATCTTAATGCCAAGTGTAAACCAGGCCTCTTATTGCCCCACATACTTGAGTATCTGCAGTGAGCAGTTTGGGTCCTTCGGTTTATCAGAGAGCAGCTTCACTCCTGAATCTCCTGGGTGATTGTAGCTCAGATCCAGCTCTCTCAGGTGTGAGGGGGTTGAACTCAGAGCTGAAGACACATAACCACAGCCTTCCTCTGTCACCATACAGCCAGACAACCTACAGACACACATCCACATTATGACCATCAGACTGTAAATAATTTCTCATATGTTCTTAATACCTCAGTATCTGCAGCTGACAGTTTGGGCTCTTCAGTCCTTCAAAAAGAAACTTCACTCCTGAATCCTGCAGGTCATTGTTACTCAGATCCAGCTCTCTCAGGTGTGAGGGGTTTGAACTCAGAGCTAAAGACACATAACCACAGCCTTCCTCTGTCACCATACAGCCAGACAACCTACAGACACACAGTCAGATCATCTACATACACACATCAACAATTATGACCGTCAGACTGTAAATAATCTCTCGTATGTTCTTAATACCTCAGTATCTGCAGTTGACAGTTTGGGCTCTTCAGTCCTTCAGAAATAATCTTCACTCCTGGATTCTGCAGATCATTGTTTCTCAGATCCAGCTCTCTCAGGACACAGTTTGAGGATTGAAGAGCTGATGACACAATTTCACAATCCTTCCCAGTGAGATTACAGCCAGGAAAACTAAAAGAAAAAATAAATACAGTCACAGTTGGGGTTTCTTTAAAGGCGCAGCAGTGGCTCCTTAAAAACTAGAAAAAATAGACGAGTAAATAATTGGCAATACAAAAACAAAACAAAGTCAAATATCATGGAATATGTGGTAAACAGGGTTTGACATTAACTTTTTTGCTCACCAGCCACTGTGGCTAGTGATTTTACAAAGTTAATAGGCACTCAGCATTTTCACTGGCCGCAATTCTGACATCGATATCATGGGGGAAAACTGTCATATATATATATATATATATATATATTTTTTTTATATTATAGTTTGGCACCAGGTACATTAGGCTGCTGTCACTAAGACCTGATGCATGGATCCATTATTACATTCATTTATTCATTTAAAAGACTTCATTTTGTAGTAGGCCTATAGCTAGTAAGCCAACAGTTTTTGTTTATTTGTATTTTTTACTTATAATTTTGAGTGACAGATGTCGTGTTTAATTTAGCCTATTTTTCTCTGAGCTATTCTTTATGGTGTTGACCATATGATAAGACAAAATAAATAAAATTATTGTATAGCCAACATTTTATATTTGTTATCCAGTCTCTCTATTTCTGTATGGGAAATTTAAATGTGAGATTCTAGAAACAAAATCTAAATTTAGTGGGATCGGTCGGTCTGCCACCACTACAGAACGTTTTGTTCACTTCAAGTTCAAGTGCGGTTGTGCTGTTGTGTCCCGACACACGCTTGAACTTTTAAGACCGCCCACTCCTGTCCAAAGTACACCAGAGTTAGCATTAATTCTGGTGCGCTGTGTGCGTCACAGACAGGACATTCACAGGTAACGCAACATTCACAGACAGTGCATATGAGTGCGCTCATAAATGAGTAAACATAGTAAGTGAACCGCCAAATTGGCTAGTGATTTGACAGCGTTACCCACCACAGTTAATTTTTGGCGGGTATTAATTTCAAACCATATATATATATATATATATATATATATATATATATATATATATATATATATATATATATATATATATATATATATATATATATATATATATATATATATATATATATATATAAAAAATACACACACCCGAATTTGTCGAGTTGGCAGATAATGTCAAGTTCTGGTGGTCAAACTGAATATACTCCACAATTTGAAAACATAATTTACATTGAATGCTCTCAGTCCACACTAGTGTTTTCCAAAAATTGTTCATCTACACTGAATGCCAGCTTTGCATTCACAAAACTAGGTAAGATGAACACATAGTTGTCTTTCTATTCTTCTTTGTATGCCCTATTCAACTTTCCTCTTTACATAGAGTTATGCATAACATGCAGGATTCATATTTAAACTCTTTTTGCGGTTTAATATTCACAGACACTCGTCCGTTGTAGAGATTAAAATAAAGAACTTAAGAATAATCCTCTGCATGATCCGCTGCTCCTCAAAAATGAAACTGAAACCAGCTCTTCTTCTGCAGTAAATTATTCCAGGGTTATTCCTCACTGCATATACATTTTCAATTTTACTACAACATGAATAAAAGACAAGGATCATGACAAATACTGCTCTCTAAGTCTTTAAAAGGTATACAGTTTATTGCCCTGACTAAACTATAAAACAGAATAAAAAGAAAAGGTAATTGCACAACTCACAATTGCGTGTTATAAAGTCAAAATTGTGAGATTCTGAAAAGTCAACATTTTTCCTCAAAATTGGACTTCATAACTTGCAATTGTGAGTTTATATTTCACAATTCTGAGAAAAGTCAGAATTGCGAGTAACTGTCTTTATAACACAATTGAGAGTTATCTCGCAATTCTAACTGTAATTGCAAGTTTATATCAAAATTGTGAGACTAAAATTTTATATCAAAATTATTATATGAAAATTGTGAGACGAATGTTATTAACTTCTCAAATGAACTGGGAAGTTAATAACATTCTCTAACTGCTGAAAGTGGCAACACAAGACTAAAGATCATCATTCAAAATACTCAAGTGTCAAAACTCAGCATTCCTAAATTTCTGCAACTAGCTATAATTGTTTGGGCCAGTGATGAACTCTTTGTACTCGACTAAAGAAAAACTGAAGAACTTAAATAATTTTCCAGTACATTTAACATTTTCTCTAATTTTCCATGTGTTTTCCAGGACTGGAAAATGTCATCAATTTTCCAGATTTTCAAGGTTTTCCAGGACTAGTGGGAACCCTAAATTACCTTGACAACAACTACAGTTCGAAGCAATATGAAAACTGGCACAATTACCATGACAACAACTACAGTTCAAAGCAATATAAAAACTGACACAATTACAATGACAGCAACTGCAGTTTTTTACACTAAATGTAGTCTAGTTCATTTTGCTGAACTGCAGTTGTGCTGTATTGAGTTTTGCATTGCAATGAACTCTGAGCTGCAAATGTTCCACACTGAACTATATCTGCACTGCATTGACCTAAAGCTAAATGTTGAGAAGGTCATTCGACTGAACTGCAGTGAATCTACTACAGACTACAAATATGCTTAATTTAGATGTAGTTTTATTTTACTGCAGTGTTTTCAGAGGTAGTTGTTTATTATCTAGTTGATAGTTGAGTAAATCTTTTCTCTTACATAGGAATAATTTGAAGTTTTTCTAAATCTTTTGACATATAAGAGGTCTTTGTACCATTGAAACAACCTGCAAATTTTATCTCTTAAAACGTCTTCCTCAGAAAAAATGCATTTGCATATGACCGCCTCTAGAGCAAGACATCAACCAATAGTTTTACATCATTGCACCATAGGCCCCGCCCACTGGCGATCAGTCATTTTGACACGTCCTGTTTAAACAGCTCGTTTGCGTCTCTGTACAGACTCCAGAAAGGCTCCAGCGTCAGAAACAAGTGGATGGATTATTTTTAATGGCGTCCTGGATCACATCAGAGGATTATGAGTTTGTTTGGAGCATTTGACTGCAGATTGTTTTGTAAATGAGACACAGCGTGAGGGAGAGTTTGCGAATAAACTTGTGCAACGATAAAGCAAAGCCAACAGTATTGGATCTGACAGAGCTAGATCTTAAAGCTAAAGTATTTTCATAAGAGCGTGAGCAGTTTAATAATACTTTGTCTGTAAATGTTTTATATGAGTGTTTTCAAAAACACAAGGGGGTATTAATACTTTTTCCTATGCAATGACATTAGCCAATTATAATGCAGTCGTTTACTGACAAGAGCCGCCCCTTGAAAACGGATCATTTCAGACAGAGGGTCAGAATGAGGTTGGAAAATCATTTATGTGGATTTGTGGATTATTAACAGCAAAAGTCAGCGGTGCCAAACTCAGCTCCTGATTAGCTGCATCAGGTTTGTTTAATTAGGGTTAAAGCTAAACTCTGCAGGACTGTGGCCCTCCAGGGAACTGAGGTTGGCACCCCTAGTATAAGTGAACATTGAGGAACATTAAAATAAAATCCATGTCATGTCCCCTTTAAAGATGTTAGATTCATTATTAATCATGACTCTTCATTTGTGAATAATTAACACTCACAGAGCTGTTCTGCAGTTGATCACAGCTGGTATCAGTCTTCTTCTCCCCTCATCTGTTGTGTTGTATTTTATGAGGTTCAGCTCATCCAGCACCTCCTCTGACATCTGAAGCATGTAGGCGATTGTTGAGCAGTGAGCAGGAGAGAGTTTCTTCTCTGAGTGTTTGTCTGATTTCACAAACTCCTGAATCTCTCGGGACAGAGTCTGATCTTTCACTTCCACCAGAGAGAGGAACAGATTGATGGATTGACCAGCTGAGAGTTCATGTCCATCTTTGATCTCCTGTTGAATGTACTGTGTGATTCTCCTGATGCTCTCTGAGCTGTTCTCTGTGTGTGTCAGTAGATCCTGTAAGAGTCTCTGATTGGACTCCAGAGAGACGCCAAACAGGAACCGCAGGAACAGATCCAGTTGCCCATTCTTACTCTCATGGGCTTTATCTACTGCTGATGCTAGTAGATCATACAGAGGGTCAATGTCATATTCAGAGTCAGAGTCACTTTCAAAGTCATTTGTCACATGTTTATATTCTGCATACAAAAGCTGCAGTGGCTCCATGTTTTTTGTTAAATAGCAGTAAAACGCATAGAAAGCAGCAAGAAACTCCTGGACGCTCAGATGAATGAAGCTGTAGACTTTCCTCTGATGAATCACAGATTCCTCCTTAAAGATCTCAGTGCAAATCCCAGAATACATTGAGGCGTCAGTGACATCTATGCCGCTCTCTCTCAGGTCCTCCTCATAGAACATCACATTGCCCTTCATCAGCTGTTTGAAAGCCACTTCAGCAAGTTTCACAGTCACTTCTCTGTTGGACTGCAGGAGTTTCTCTGGATCTCTCTCTTCATACTTCTGATTCCTCATATTGATCTGAATCAGCAGGAAGTGGATGTACATTTCAGTCAGAGTTTGAGGGATTTCTGCACTCAGATCTTCTTTCAGGAGCTTTTGAAGCACAGTGGATGAGATCCAGCAGAAGACGGGTATGTGGCACATGATGTGGAGGCTTCTTGCTCTTCTGATGTGTGAGATGATTCTGCTGGCTTGATGCTCGTCACTGATTCTCTTCCTGAAATATTCCTCCTTCTGAGGCTCATTGAATCCCTGAATCTCTGTCAGACGGTTGATGTATTTGGAGGGGATCTGATTGGCTGCTGCTGGTCTGGAGGTGATCCAGACGAGAGCAGAGGGAAGCAGCTCTCCTTTCATGAGGTTTGACATCAACACACCCACTGATGAAGTCTCAGTCACATCAGAAACTTCCTGAGCGTCTGAAAACATCAGTGTGATTCTGCTTTCATCCAGACCATCAAAGATGAACACAACTTTACACTCCTCATAAATCTTTGAGTCCAGATCTTGAAGTTCAGAATGAAAGTCCAGCAGAAGTCTATGAAGACTGTACTGATGATCTCGGATCAAGTTCAGCTCTCGAAATGGAAGCACAAACATGAAATCTACATCCTGATTGGCTCTTCCCTCGGCCCAGTCCAGAATGAACTTCTGCACAGAGACGGTTTTTCCGATTCCAGCGATGCCTTTAGTAAGAACAGTCTTGATTTGGTCTTTCTCCTCACGTCCTGGTTCAGGTGAGGCTGTAAAGATGTCATTGCAGTAGATTGGAGTGTCTTGTGAGTGTTGTGTTCTGGCTGTTTTCTCCATCTGTAAAACCTCATGTTCTTCATTCACTCCTTCTCTCTCTCCCTCTATGATGTAGAGCTGTGTGTAGATCCTGTTCAGGAGGGTTTCATTCTCCTGGAGTTTCAGTCCCTCAAATAATCTCTCATACTTGTTCTTCATGATGGTTTTGTGCTGGTCTTTGACTCTCTGTAGTTCATCATTCACTGGTTGATCATGTCTATTCAGGAAAGCTGTACCGGTCATGAAAGTGTTGTTCAGACAGAAGACTGAGGCGGCCCCTCCAGAGATGCCTCGGTTTCTAACCACTATGCTGAAAAAACAGATACGTTAATTTTCAAAACGTTAACAAAAGAGGAAAGTCAAAGTTAATTTTCTATCTGAACTTTTGTCCATAGATTTGAGGTGGAAAAAATCCTTATTTTCTCTGTCTGTATATAGTGTGATTTTGACTCCCATAAAACAGTTAAAATCACCCCTACAGGTTTATCCTCACCTGGGGTCAGAGGTCACTGCTCCATCACTGAATTTAGGAGGCTGAGTAATGGATACGTCACTCTTCAGAGACACACAGCTGGGTTCTGGAGATCTCTGACTCTTCCTCTTCTCTCTGTTCTCCATAATGAGAAACTGACTTTAGACCTGCATATGGAAACACTGAGAATAAATCATACAGAACATTATTATTCCAGTAAGTCCAGTAAAAACAAACCTTAATGCTACACAGACAATTATATTCTAGCGAAATCTGTTCTTACAACAGTGTAGTTGCAACAGTTTGTGGAGGATCCTTTTCTCATGAAGTTCATAAAGTACTGGTTTACTGTGGAAGAACTTGTTTGACTGCACAAAGCCCAGATTTGAACCCACTGAACTATGGATGCGCTGAAAATTATTGCCCGGAAATATCTTGCCCCGCCCCCTCCCCAAAGTCAGCTCAAATAACACCCCGACATGATATTTCTCTGGACTTGTTTGTTTGCAGCAGACCTGCTGTGCTGTAACATGGTGTGGTATAGCCGTGCTGGGCAACACTGGTAAGATCGAAAGATTAGTCGACTAGAAGAGGCTCAGTCGACCAAAATTGTATTAGTCGGTTAGTCACAGAAAAAAAAAAACCTTGTGGCGGACACGCAGTCCATGATGGACAGATCGTTAACGCCGGGTCCTTGTGGTAATTAGTACAGTATATCGGGCAGGATATACAAACGTTCGCCTGTCATCATCAACCTCAAATATGTAAGTAGCAGCTTTACATGGCTGCTCGCTCTAAAAAATGTTAGTTATGACACATTCATAGTCATTACTTTTGCCAGTGCTTTTTTGAAAAGCCCCTGAGTATATATCTAAGTCATTAAATGAATATAAACGTGTGATTAGTTGACTAATGGCTTAAATGAACGAGTACTAGTCTACTGGAAAAATCTCCAGTCAGGGGCAGGACTCAATGACTGGTGTTGGCCTACCTGAAGAACATCACTGGACCCCTGTTGGGTCAATTTCTCACTGACTTTATGCACATAAACTTGAACATCATGAGCTCATTTTGTGTGCGTGAAACGGAAAAAAAGAAAGCTGGTGTAGTGGCTATTCTGTTTTGCCAACAAATGAGCCAAAGATACACAGATCTAATGACGCATGTGTGATAATATATATATGTACAGGTTAATATACACTCACCTAAAGGATTATTAGGAACACCTGTTCAATTTCTCATTAATGCAATTATCTAATCAACCAATCACATGGCAGTTGCTTCAATGCATTTAGGGGTGTGGTCCTGGTCAAGACAATCTCCTGAGCTCCAAACTGAATGTCAGAATGGGAAAGAAAGGTGATTTAAGCAATTTTGAGCGTGGCATGGTTGTTGGTGCCAGACGGGCCGGTCTGAGTATTTCACAATCTGCTCAGTTACTGGGATTTTCACGCACAACCATTTCTAGAGTTTACAAAGAATGGTGTGAAAAGGGAAAAACATCCAGTATGCGGCAGTCCTGTGGGCGAAAATGCCTTGTTGATGCTAGAGGTCAGAGGAGAATGGGCCGACTGATTCAAGCTGATAGAAGAGCAACTTTGACTGAAATAACCACTCGTTACAACCGAGGTATGCAGCAAAGCATTTGTGAAGCCACAACACGCACAACCTTGAGGCGGATGGGCTACAACAGCAGAAGACCCCACCGGGTACCACTCATCTCCACTACAAATAGGAAAAAGAGGCTACAATTTGCACGAGCTCACCAAAATTGGACAGTTGAAGACTGGAAAAATGTTGCCTGGTCTGATGAGTCTCGATTTCTGTTGAGACATTCAGATGGTAAAATCAGAATTTGGCGTAAACAGAATGAGAACATGGATCCATCATGCCTTGTTACCACTGTGCAGGCTGGTGGTGGTGGTGTAATGGTGTGGAGGATGTTTTCTTGGCACACTTTAGGCCCCTTAGTGCCAATTGGGCATCGTTTAAATGCCACGGCCTACCTGAGCATTGTTTCTGACCATGTCCATCCCTTTAGGACCACCATGTACCCATCCTCTGATGGCTACTTCCAGCAGGATAATGCACCATGTCACAAAGCTCGAATCATTTCAAATTGGTTTCTTGAACATGACAATGAGTTCACTGTACTAAAATGGCCCCCACAGTCACCAGATCTCAACCCAATAGAGCATCTTTGGGATGTGGTGGAATGGGAGCTTCGTGCCCTGGATGTGCATCCCACAAATCTCCATCAACTGCAAGATGCTATCCTATCAATATGGGCCAACATTTCTAAAGAATGCTTTCAGCACCTTGTTGAATCAATGCCACGTAGAATTAAGGCAGTTCTGAAGGCGAAAGGGGGTCAAACACAGTATTAGTATGGTGTTCCTAATAATCCTTTAGGTGAGTGTATATGTATAGGCTAATATGTATCGGTCTTTGTCAGGTGACGTCACACTCGTGAGACCCGAAGTGCATTATGGGTGGAGCCACCATTTGTAAGGCATCAATGCTGGGGGGGTTCTGTTGTTAGAGAGTTGTGTTTTTGATTCATTTCTTTGCAGTTATAAAATGGTACGTTCTTGTTCTGTGATAGGCTGCAATAGTAAGTCTCATGACAGAAAGGGTCAAAAACTAAACAACGGGGAAAGGTTTTTTAGCTTTCCCACTTTGAAGAAAGGACATGGACAGCATGTAGCGGACATAACAACAAGGCCTTGGATGGCCTGGGTTGCAGCAGTGCAACGCAAACATATCTCCGAATGTTTTACAAACCCACCTGTGCTGACACTACTGTGTTGTCGCAGTCCTTCGGTCGGAATGTAAATAAATCCCGTACCCAGACATTGGGTCACTGGTATATGCGCTTATACCATAAACAAGCACTCCAACTTACTTCAGTCAGCTCATGTGGATCTATGTTCTGAAAGGATGACAATTTTTCCAAATAACGGTCCCTAGCATCTTTACTGAGATTATCGCGGTACAGCTTTTTCTCATTTTTCTTTTGCTTCTCCAGTTTTGCAAGTTATTTATTTGCTATCGCTACTCTTATAATATCTTCAATACGAGTCAAGACAGTAGCGATACCTCAAAAATGGCGCCACAGTGACGTCACACACAACAAACCCACGTGACTGACAAAGACCGATAGACATAATATCAGAAGCAAATAACTGACCGTAAAGTGTGACTGGTGAAAGAGTCTCCGCAATGGCGTCTTCTCATCCATGAAGTTTTAACTTGTTTTCGAAGTGTTTCCTGAAGGAGGAGACGTTTGTAACACCGGTTCTACCGGCTCCTGTGTGTCAGAGGTCACCTGAAAACCCTGAGGCGGATTCACTGAAGAGCTTCTACAGCGGATAGAGACAGTTTTTACAGCACAAACATTCATTTGTCCTTCGCATCAGAAATAGTGCAGAAGAGTACGGGAAAAAGAACTCTAGAGATGTGAGAAATACAGAAATAGGCAGGAACTTCTCTTACCATATCAGTGTTACCAGCACTACTGAGGGCGGATCTTTTCTGTTGTTTCTGTAGAATATTAAAGCGTTTCCACGTCCATGTGTTGACTCCAGATTTCCTCATAACTAATCCATCACTCTAATGATCTTACATGTAACATCAGCTAAAAAATATGACATTACTGTCAGTTACTATAGTAAAAGTTACTATAACTTTTTAAAAGTCATTTGTCGTGAAGTAAAAGTTCCCTCAGAAAAACTTTGAGCGGGAGAGAATCTCTCGTGCACATTTAAAATATACTCTTTCATTTATAAAGATTAAATATAAACGATAATATTAGGAAAATATATTTTTTAGGGCCTGGATGTATAATTGGTACCAACAATAATTTCAGTAGATTTCTGAAACCTACATTTATTACAGCTTTTTAAAACCTAAAACTAAACTTAAACTTTTGCTGGTTTTGTTTTCTTATTACTCATTTGATGTTTTATTGTAAAACTTTTTAAATGTCATTAAATTTCAATCTAAAAAGTAATTGAATTGCATGTTAATTAATTGATAATGAATTGACTTTAGTGGTACTTCTAGTCCTTTATAATTTACACAAATGTAAAGTAAAACCCAATGATGAGTCAGTGATCACATTTACTACCATAAACTTTAATTTAATCAAGAAATCCCTGAATACTGAACCAGAATCCATACTTTTTGAAAATTGTGATTATGAAAAAATAGATTATTTCCACAAAACAAACAGAAATACTTGTTTAACAGCGTCTCACTGATATTATCTCATTAAGTCCAGCTGTGCTGCTGAGAACCAGAGGAACATCTTCACTGATCGCTCACGACTGTAATGGCAAACACCAGAACATGAAATATGAGCTGGACGTGTTCTTGAGAGGTTGTGTGAGATTCCTCCATGATCTCGGCCTGTCAGTCATCAGGAAGCCTCGCACTTCCCCTCCTGTCTGTCTGCTTCCTGTCTGTCTCTCTCTCTCAGGGCACTCAGCAACACTTTGAGGAGAGCGTTTTCCTTCAGCAGTTCTTCAGACGCGTCGGCGAGCTCCTGCAGTCTGTGAACGCCGTCGGCCAGCTGACGCCTTTTCTCCCTGTACAGCGTCTCCAGCCGCCCGCTCTGAGCCTGCAGCTCGGCATTCTGGGTCTCCAGCGTGAGGACGGCCAGCTGCTGAGTGAGACGTTCTCGAGCCTGATGCAGAGAAAACACTTCACGCTGCAGGCCATGAAGCTCCGCCCACAGCAGAGATGCTGACTCCGCCCCACTGCCTGACTCCACCCATGGGGCGTGGCTAGTGTGCTGCAGAATGAACCGCAGCAGGTTGGGAACCGTCATGGGCGTGTTTTCCGGAAACTTGACACTCATCTGCTTCCTGTGGGAGACAGTCACGATTTAAAGAAGTGCGTGAGAATATTTTCACTGTATGGAAAAGAGTTTAACACTTTATGAAGGGGTTTTTTAACCTGTGTCGGGGGAAGAACAGCACGGAGGGCAGATGATCCACCATAAACTCCCAGGGCAGATCATTACGGCCAACATTCACTCTGAAAACAACAACACAAATACTAACTCACAGTAATGAACACTAGGGGTGTAACGTACACAAAACTGACGGTTCAGTACGTACCATGGTAAACTATATAGGGAGCCCTTACTTGCACATTACTATAATATTAAAGGTTAACAACAGAGCCCAAACTATTAGCCTAAATTTATTTATTTTTAGTTATAATAATCAACACATTGAACGCAAACATGTAAACTTCACATTAGGCAGTTTTTGCATTAACTTCTAAATCTAATTATAAAATTATGTTTTTACTCCAATTCGTTGTTGAAATATAATCATTTATACACAGTGGCTGTCATTTTCATGACAGATTTATTTAAACATGTAATAATCCAGACATCACAGGTTCAGTAGAATATAATGAATATATAGGCTAATATAGGTCATATATTTAGTGAACAGTTGATTTCTCTAGTGCACTCACAGCTGTGGACACTGAGTGACTCCTGAGGGAAATGTGATGCTACGGGACATTGATCTCAAGCTGTTTTATTGACGTCTTTCCGCCGTTGAAACACTGAGCGATTACACCACATATGATACGCTTCAGCTGTAACGTATCCTCAACACACCTTCAGATGTTTGTTCATGTTTATTCTTTGACTATGACGATCACGTTCACTCGCCTGTACAAAGATCAGTCACGCCACATTAAAGAGTGGCAAACGGCATTTATCATTTGAATTTTGTGATAAAATGGACAGAATACTTAAGTTTGTGTGGGAACTCAGATTTGAAGCGTGTTCCTTGCATAAAACAAGCCAACTGTTAACTGTTAAAGATTGCATTCGGTACACACCAAAGTCCTGTACCCAAACAGAATACGTGTACTGTTACGCCCCTAATAAACAGAGATTATTATTACTGTAGATCAACTGTAACTGCTGAATATACTGTCACACGAAGTCAATGTGAAGTGTTAGCAGGTGCAGTTCCACACCTGGCCACCGTGAGGGCGCCGTTTCCCTGGAACAGACGGGCCAGTTGAAGAAACACGTGATTGAGAAGCGAGCAGAAACCACACCAGGCCGAATAATACAACAGCAGCACGTCCTGATGAGACAGAGAAGATCACAGTTAATGTCTGTTGGTGTGAACACTTAAAATTACACATAGGATCTCAATGAATGAAATATTCAATTTGAACATTTCTTTATATATATTCTATAATTTGTTGAGAACAAAGAGTCAATGGAAACCAAAATCATCAACACACTGAGGGCTGGGATTCAAAATCATACCAAAAATCAATGTAAAAAACTGAAGTTACAGGCTGATCCAACTTGCATGAAGTTCATCACAGCAACTCATGATGTAAGTCTGTGTGTATGACCCCCGTGTGCCTGTATGCACTCACGACAGCGCCTGGGCATGATCCTGATGAGATGACGGATGGTGTCCAGACCTGGATAAGGGCATCAGTAAGCTCCTGGACAGTCCGTGGTCCTACTTGGCGGCTTCGGATGCTCCGATACATAATGTCCCAGAGGTTCTCAATTGGATTCAGGTCTGGGGAACATGAGGGCTAGTCAATGGCATCAATGCCTTCGTCATCATAAAACTGCCTACACACTCTGGCCACATGAGGCCGGGCATTATCATGCACCAGGAGGAACCTAGGGCCCACTGCACCATCATACAGTCATCATAAGCTCTGAGGATTTCAACCCCGTACCTAACGGCGAGTAAGGGAACCATTGGCTAGCAAATGCCAATCGAGCTGCACAGTGCTGAGCTTACACAGGTCCCACTAGAGGACGTCAGGTCCTCATGCCACCCTCATGAAGTCGGTTTCTGACAGTTTGGTCGGAAACGTGCACACCTGTAGCCTGCTGGAGGTCATTTTGCAGGGCTCTGGCAGTGCTCCTCGCACAAAGGAGCAGATACCAGTCGTGCTGCTGGGTTGTTGCCCTTCTACGTCCCTGTCCAGCTCTACTTGTGTAACAACTTAAAACTGTGCTGGGAGACACACCAAACCTCCTTGTGGCGGTACGTATGGATGTGCCATCCTGGAGGAGCAGGACTGATTGGGTTGCAGGTACTGCCTCATGCTACAGACAGTGACAAGGACCCTAAAAATACAAAACTAAAGACAAATCAGTCAGGAAGAATAAGGAGAGAAAAATTGTCTGTGGCCACCACCTGCAAAATCAGTCCCTTTTTGGGGGTTGCCTTGCTGTTGCCTCTCCAGTGCACCTGTTGTCACTTTCATTAGCACCAAAGCAGATTCACAATCACTTATGCTTCCTAATTGGACAGATTGATATCCCAGAAGTTTAATTGACTTGGTGTTATACTGTGATGATTAACTGTTCCCTTAATTTTTTTGAATGGTGTAGATATCACTATACTTATCGTTCTTTGTGTGAATGGATCTTTATTCTAAATAATTAATTTACTGAATTATGTATTAGGCTGATTGTGTGCTAATTTTTCTTTCCCTTAAATAAAAGCATTAAAAAGAAGAGCTGTTCTTACCCTCTGAGAGTCCATGACGGTGTCCAGGAAGCTGTCTGAGGTCACTTCCTGTATGAGGGGTTGAGTGTGCTGATGTTGTTTGTGTCCCATCAGATGTCTGTGTAAAGGACTGAAGTTCACACTGAAGTTCTGGATGAAATCTTCTGCTCGACACAGAGAGAGAGAGAACAGCAATTATTACTGGTGCAGCAACAGTGTGACTTGTGTGTTTGTGTGTGTTCAGTGTTTGTACCCAGTGAGTCGGTGTGCTTGAGCACGTAGTGCGTCTCGTCTCTGAGGTTGATGATGGTGATGAAGGGTGGGCCGCTGTGGTTGCCGGATGCCCCGAGTCTTTGGGCCAGCGGCCAGTTGAGCTCTGCGTCCAGCAGGTAGAAGCGCAGCGTCTTGTTGGTGCGGCACTGCAGGCCAGTGATGGAATCCAGCGGCAGCGGGCAGTGACGAGGCCTCGGGACACTCCTGCAGCAGACGCTGAACCGGCTGACCTGACTATACGAGTTCTGGATGCTCCTGCAGGCGGCGCTGGAGAGCTCGACGTGCCCCAAATACAGACCCAGAGCCCAGCAGTGAGAGACGAGAGCGGAGCGGTTGGCACATATCTCACAGACGCTCGCTTTACCGCTGGAGTCGGCAGACGTCCAGCCGGACACCAGCAGTGACTGACAGCAGCGCGGGATGGCAGACACACCGTCCTCGGAGCCGCAGCAGGAGTGATAACGCAACGCCACATCAGTCACCTGACACAGACAGAAGAAACCAGTCATGTGATCCTCAAACACAAACACTTCTTGCCAAATATCTGCTAGAACAGGGATAGGCAATGTCAGTCCTGGAGTGCCTGCAGAGTTTAGCTCCAATCCTAATTTAACACACTTGAACAAGCTAATCAATATCTTCAGGATTACTTCGGCTACAGGCAGGTGAGGATTTTCAGGGTTGGAGCTAAACTCTGCACGGCACTCCAAAACTGAAGTTGCCTGTCCCTGTGCTAGAACAACGACAAACACTGCAATTCATGAAGGACAAATCAGTAGTTCCCAACCAGAGAACTAGGGGCAGGCAATAAACCAGTATAATTCTGTCAACCAGGAGAGATTTTGGACTACCGTCTCTATCGCGGTTAAGTTCACGTGTGATGCAAAGTGTGGACGGCACAAACAATGAAGCCGTACTTCTGATGAGGAAAAAGGCAGCGGATGGAAATCCAGTAGATCCACCTGTTTACAGGCGACAGCTGGCTTGCTCACTTTAGGCACAAACACTGGACTAGTTTTGAGAGGTACTCTTGAGTAATCTAAAGGGAATAGCATACAGGAGTTATGAACCGACAAAGCATGAAGTTCACTAAGAGCCAATAATAAAGCAGCCTTAAATCAATACTATATGTAGGCTCAAAAGGGGACTGAGTGCATTAAAGACCCACAGTGGAATAACCTCATAAAGCTCTCATAGACTTGCATACGAGCCAGTGTGGACCGATGGCATTCCTTTCAATCCCCACATGGCCTGCAGAAATTGTGGCAAGATAAACCTTAAAGTAAGATTCTTCCCTCAGGTCATAGTTTTTGCAGAAAACATAACACATCAGCAACAGGACAGAAAAAAGTGTGCGCACCATTGATCAAACACATTCCATGTCCGGTCATATGCAGAGCGTGTTGAAGCCGCTCTCGCATTCTGAATAGTCTCAATCACCCTTGAGGAGGTCCAGAAGCCAAGGCTGGTCACACAGGAGCCGGATTATCTCCGCCAGCCACGATTTCCCGTGCCAGTTCAGGGCTACCAGTATGACTGTGTGCCTACATCTTCTTGCTCTTTTACAGTTGGTACAATCAGACTCACGTAAAGAGGCAGACAGCCTCTCGCCTGTCCCAGCAGTGAAGGAGAGGCAGAGGACAAGGCTGCCCAATGATGGTGAGGTGAACGTCCAGCTATAAAGACCCCTTTAACAAGCACTTTACATGAGAAGGGTTTGTCCCTTCACTGCGATGCATGCTGGGACGGATGGAATCAGCTGCTTGACTGGTGAAGTGTACGATTGCAACCTCTTCTCATCATATATATCCCTTTCCACCCTGGACTTCTTAATGAGATGGCTAGTTGATAAGAGTTTAGCACATCTCAATGAGGTCCAATTCCCCTAGATTGCCAGGTGTGGTGTAGTTGGTGTTTCTGGGATTAGTCATGCCCGAGGCAATTCCCATAGTGAGTAATAATGAAAAACTTTCTCATAATCTCAAGCGTGAGTGTTCATCATATCAAAAACGTAAAAAAAAAATACTTAAAACTCATACAATCATTTTATAAATACATTGTTAAATTATAAAAACAATTTAGTGTACCTGGTTGAGCAGCTGATTGGCTGTGAGGGGATTGTGTGGGAGGAAGGTCAGGAGGGCGGGGCCTTTCTGTAGCTCCGCCTCCAGTGAGTAACTCTTTGCTCCCGTTGGCTGAATCCAGTGAACAACACTCTCTCTGTTCTCATACACCCAATCACAGACGGCCTGTGCAGTGAAGTTCCTCTGCGCTCGCGGGAAAACCTGCGTTCAGAAACAGTTATATTCCACTGTATGAGTGTATCATCAGAATGAGTGTGTGTGATCATTAACTCACCAGCGAGCTGTTCAAACGCCGGTGTAAATACACACTTTCATCTTCCCTGAGTGAAACGCCCTCTGCCACCGCCTGATTGGTCACCACAGCGAACCGCACCGCCCCCTGATGATCTGCACCAATCAGAAGGCAGCATGTCAGGCCTCATAGGTTGTGCATTAGTGATGTGGGAGGGATGATAGTAGCAGTACCTCGTCTGAGCGCGTGCAGAGCAGATACCAGGAAGCTGATGTAACCGGCAGGCTGAGGAGACGAGTTAAACTGGAAATAACCCACTACACCCTGCTGGAGTGCAAACACACACACACACGTATGCACAAAAAAAAGAGTGTGAGAGAGTGTGTGACTGGCCCGTTGCCAATGGCGGGCATTGGGAGGCAGTGCCCCCTGAAATTAACGGTCATTTCCCGAACTTACTATTGAGAGCAAAAAAAAACTGTATTCTGTACAATTGGCCCTTCACGTATTCCATAACGAACCGTCTTTATTTAGCTCACTGAACACTAATCTCTACAACGGTCACTGCCGACGGCTGTTTCACTACATTAGTCCCCTTCTTTCATGCCAAATCCTGCGTCTGCTTGCTTTTCTGTTCAGAGTAACAGTGAACGCTTCAATAACAAATCATTTATCGTTTATGCTGGGATGTGTAGGTTGTGCGGTGACATGAAACTTGAAACTATTTCAAAGAAATCCATTTAAATGTTTTGAAGGGGAAGCGCGCATCCTCTGGTGTTGATTAGAAATTCATATTCTGTGTGTGTGTGTGTGTGTACAGGAGAGAGTGTGTGTGTGTGTGTACGTGTATGCGTGTGTGTGTGAATAAATGTGTGTGTGTGTCTGAGTACCTGCTGGTGTGTGAGGAAGGTGTGCAGGGCTCTCCTGGTGGGCAGGTATGTTAGTGGAGTAGAAACTCTCTGAATGAAGCTCTCCAGATACTCAGACTGAACCGGACCTCTGTACTCGATCGGACCGAACCTCCACACACACACACACACACACACAGACGGTTATTCTGTGCGTTTATGATGCTGAACTCATGCTCACGTCACTGTAAGCGTGTGTGTACCTCCAGTAGTACAGATGAATGACCGGATACTGGAAGAAGCTCTTCTGCTTTCTGCACTTGCCCTGATGCCACCAACAGTTCACGGCTACAAACTGCACCTGCACACACAGGAAACGCATCATCAGACAGGACACTGCATCACGTCACAGGTGTGTGTGTTTGGAGCGCTGAAACTCACCTCTCCCGCCAGCCGCAGCGCCACCTGCTGGACGTGCTGCCGTGCAGTGATGGAGTGAGCGCACCAGGGGGCGTAGTAGAACAGCAGCGAGACGTCCGCTTCCTCCCGCAGGCGCTCCGCTTCCTCTATCTGACCCAGGAACAGATCCACCACCGGAGCCTCCGCAGGGAAGAACCGCACCGGAGGCCGAGCCAGCACCACCACGTTCTTCGCCCGACTGACAGACACACAGAGAGGCAGTCGGCTGTTTTATTCATAATAATCATAAATGCTTCATATTGAATGATTTCTGAAGGGTCATGTGACACTGAAGACTGGAGTAATGATGATAAATTCAGCTTTGATCACAGGAATAAATCACACTTTATTATATATTCACACAGAGAACAGCTGCTTTACACTGGAGTCATATTTCACTGTTTACTGTCTCTAATAAATGCAGCCTTGGCCGCCCATGACCCGTCGCCGGTTCTCCACTGTTCCTTCACCTGTCAGTGCTCATAATGTTATGCCTGATCGGTGTATATGTTAAACATCTTTCTATATGATATTTATTACAGTATATATATTAAATATCATTAAATATGGTATATATTATTCTATAGACCTATATGTCGGGTATTACAGTATATTTACCCACAGGTGAGCAGTGTATGATATTATAGTCATATCATACAGTATATTTACCCGCAGGTGAGCAGTGTATGATATTATAGTCATATCATACAGTATATTTACCCGCAGGTGAGCAGTATATGATATTATAGTCATATCATACAGTATATTTACCCGCAGGTGAGCAGTATATGATATTATAGTCATATCATACAGTATATTTACCCGCAGGTGAGCAGTATATGATATTATAGTCATATCATACAGTATATTTACCCACAGGTGAGCAGTGTATGATATTATAGTCATATCATACAGTATATTTACCCACAGGTGAGCAGTGTATGATATTATAGTCATATCATACAGTATATTTACCCGCAGGTGAGCAGTATATGATATTATAGTCATATCATACAGTATATTTACCCACAGGTGAGCAGTGTATGATATTATAGTCATATCATACAGTATATTTACCCGCAGGTGAGCAGTATATGATATTATAGTCATATCATACAGTATATTTACCCGCAGGTGAGCAGTATATGATATTATAGTCATATCATACAGTATATTTACCCGCAGGTGAGCAGTATATGATATTATAGTCATATCATACAGTATATTTACCCACAGGTGAGCAGTGTATGATATTATAGTCATATCATACAGTATATTTACCCGCAGGTGAGCAGTATATGATATTATAGTCATATCATACAGTATATTTACCCACAGGTGAGCAGTGTATGATATTATAGTCATATCATACAGTATATTTACCCGCAGGTGAGCAGTGTATGATATTATAGTCATATCATACAGTACATTTACCCGCAGGTGAGCAGTGTATGATATTATAGTCATATCATACAGTATATTTACCCGCAGGTGAGCAGTATATGATATTATAGTCATATCATACAGTATATTTACCCGCAGGTGAGCAGTGTATGATATTATAGTCATATCATACAGTACATTTACCCGCAGGTGAGCAGTGTATGATATTATAGTCATATCATACAGTACATTTACCCGCAGGTGAGCAGTGTATGATATTATAGTCATATCATACAGTATATTTACCCGCAGGTGAGCAGTATATGATATTATAGTCATATCATACAGTACATTTACCCGCAGGTGAGCAGTGTATGATATTATAGTCATATCATACAGTATATTTACCCGCAGGTGAGCAGTGTATGATATTATAGTCATATCATACAGTATATTTACCCGCAGGTGAGCAGTGTATGATATTATAGTCATATCATACAGTACATTTACCCGCAGGTGAGCAGTATATGATATTATAGTCATATCATACAGTATATTTACCCGCAGGTGAGCAGTATATGATATTATAGTCATATCATACAGTATATTTACCCGCAGGTGAGCAGTGTATGATATTATAGTCATATCATACAGTATATTTACCCGCAGGTGAGCAGTATATGATATTATAGTCATATCATACAGTATATTTACCCACAGGTGAGCAGTGTATGATATTATAGTCATATCATACAGTATATTTACCCGCAGGTGAGCAGTATATGATATTATAGTCATATCATACAGTATATTTACCCACAGGTGAGCAGTATATGATATTATAGTCATATCATACAGTATATTTACCCACAGGTGAGCAGTGTATGATATTATAGTCATATCATACAGTATATTTACCCGCAGGTGAGCAGTATATGATATTATAGTCATATCATACAGTATATTTACCCACAGGTGAGCAGTGTATGATATTATAGTCATATCATACAGTACATTTACCCGCAGGTGAGCAGTATATGATATTATAGTCATATCATACAGTATATTTACCCACAGGTGAGCAGTGTATGATATTATAGTCATATCATACAGTATATTTACCCACAGGTGAGCAGTGTATGATATTATAGTCATATCATACAGTATATTTACCCACAGGTGAGCAGTGTATGATATTATAGTCATATCATACAGTACATTTACCCGCAGGTGAGCAGTGTATGATATTATAGTCATATCATACAGTATATTTACCCACAGGTGAGCAGTGTATGATATTATAGTCATATCATACAGTACATTTACCCGCAGGTGAGCAGTGTATGATATTATAGTCATATCATACAGTATATTTACCCACAGGTGAGCAGTGTATGATATTATAGTCATATCATACAGTACATTTACCCGCAGGTGAGCAGTATATGATATTATAGTCATATCATACAGTACATTTACCCGCAGGTGAGCAGTATATGATATTATAGTCATATCATACAGTATATTTACCCACAGGTGAGCAGTGTATGATATTATAGTCATATCATACAGTATATTTACCCGCAGGTGAGCAGTGTATGATATTATAGTCATATCATACAGTACATTTACCCGCAGGTGAGCAGTATATGATATTATAGTCATATCATACAGTATATTTACCCGCAGGTGAGCAGTGTATGATATTATAGTCATATCATACAGTATATTTACCCACAGGTGAGCAGTGTATGATATTATAGTCATATCATACAGTATATTTACCCGCAGGTGAGCAGTGTATGATATTATAGTCATATCATACAGTACATTTACCCGCAGGTGAGCAGTATATGATATTATAGTCATATCATACAGTATATTTACCCGCAGGTGAGCAGTGTATGATATTATAGTCATATCATACAGTATATTTACCCGCAGGTGAGCAGTGTATGATATTATAGTCATATCATACAGTATATTTACCCGCAGGTGAGCAGTGTATGATATTATAGTCATATCATACAGTATATTTACCCGCAGGTGAGCAGTGTATGATATTATAGTCATATCATACAGTACATTTACCCGCAGGTGAGCAGTGTATGATATTATAGTCATATCATACAGTATATTTACCCGCAGGTGAGCAGTATATGATATTATAGTCATATCATACAGTACATTTACCCGCAGGTGAGCAGTGTATGATATTATAGTCATATCATACAGTATATTTACCCGCAGGTGAGCAGTGTATGATATTATAGTCATATCATACAGTATATTTACCCGCAGGTGAGCAGTGTATGATATTATAGTCATATCATACAGTACATTTACCCGCAGGTGAGCAGTATATGATATTATAGTCATATCATACAGTATATTTACCCACAGGTGAGCAGTATATGATATTATAGTCATATCATACAGTATATTTACCCACAGGTGAGCAGTGTATGATATTATAGTCATATCATACAGTATATTTACCCGCAGGTGAGCAGTATATGATATTATAGTCATATCATACAGTATATTTACCCGCAGGTGAGCAGTATATGATATTATAGTCATATCATACAGTATATTTACCCGCAGGTGAGCAGTATATGATATTATAGTCATATCATACAGTATATTTACCCGCAGGTGAGCAGTATATGATATTATAGTCATATCATACAGTATATTTACCCGCAGGTGAGCAGTATATGATATTATAGTCATATCATACAGTATATTTACCCACAGGTGAGCAGTATATGATATTATAGTCATATCATACAGTATATTTACCCACAGGTGAGCAGTGTATGATATTATAGTCATATCATACAGTATATTTACCCGCAGGTGAGCAGTATATGATATTATAGTCATATCATACAGTATATTTACCCGCAGGTGAGCAGTATATGATATTATAGTCATATCATACAGTATATTTACCCGCAGGTGAGCAGTATATGATATTATAGTCATATCATACAGTATATTTACCCGCAGGTGAGCAGTATATGATATTATAGTCATATCATACAGTATATTTACCCGCAGGTGAGCAGTGTATGATATTATAGTCATATCATACAGTATATTTACCCACAGGTGAGCAGTATATGATATTATAGTCATATCATACAGTATATTTACCCGCAGGTGAGCAGTATATGATATTATAGTCATATCATACAGTATATTTACCCGCAGGTGAGCAGTATATGATATTATAGTCATATCATACAGTATATTTACCCGCAGGTGAGCAGTATATGATATTATAGTCATATCATACAGTATATTTACCCGCAGGTGAGCAGTATATGATATTATAGTCATATCATACAGTATATTTACCCGCAGGTGAGCAGTGTATGATATTATAGTCATATCATACAGTATATTTACCCGCAGGTGAGCAGTGTATGATATTATAGTCATATCATACAGTATATTTACCCGCAGGTGAGCAGTATATGATATTATAGTCATATCATACAGTACATTTACCCGCAGGTGAGCAGTATATGATATTATAGTCATATCATACAGTATATTTACCCGCAGGTGAGCAGTGTATGATATTATAGTCATATCATACAGTATATTTACCCGCAGGTGAGCAGTATATGATATTATAGTCATATCATACAGTATATTTACCCGCAGGTGAGCAGTGTATGATATTATAGTCATATCATACAGTATATTTACCCGCAGGTGAGCAGTGTATGATATTATAGTCATATCATACAGTACATTTACCCGCAGGTGAGCAGTGTATGATATTATAGTCATATCATACAGTATATTTACCCGCAGGTGAGCAGTGTATGATATTATAGTCATATCATACAGTACATTTACCCGCAGGTGAGCAGTATATGATATTATAGTCATATCATACAGTATATTTACCCGCAGGTGAGCAGTATATGATATTATAGTCATATCATACAGTATATTTACCCACAGGTGAGCAGTATATGATATTATAGTCATATCATACAGTATATTTACCCACAGGTGAGCAGTGTATGATATTATAGTCATATCATACAGTATATTTACCCGCAGGTGAGCAGTGTATGATATTATAGTCATATCATACAGTATATTTACCCACAGGTGAGCAGTGTATGATATTATAGTCATATCATACAGTATATTTACCCGCAGGTGAGCAGTATATGATATTATAGTCATATCATACAGTATATTTACCCGCAGGTGAGCAGTGTATGATATTATAGTCATATCATACAGTATATTTACCCGCAGGTGAGCAGTATATGATATTATAGTCATATCATACAGTACATTTACCCGCAGGTGAGCAGTATATGATATTATAGTCATATCATACAGTATATTTACCCGCAGGTGAGCAGTGTATGATATTATAGTCATATCATACAGTATATTTACCCGCAGGTGAGCAGTATATGATATTATAGTCATATCATACAGTATATTTACCCGCAGGTGAGCAGTGTATGATATTATAGTCATATCATACAGTATATTTACCCGCAGGTGAGCAGTGTATGATATTATAGTCATATCATACAGTACATTTACCCGCAGGTGAGCAGTGTATGATATTATAGTCATATCATACAGTATATTTACCCGCAGGTGAGCAGTGTATGATATTATAGTCATATCATACAGTACATTTACCCGCAGGTGAGCAGTATATGATATTATAGTCATATCATACAGTATATTTACCCGCAGGTGAGCAGTATATGATATTATAGTCATATCATACAGTATATTTACCCACAGGTGAGCAGTATATGATATTATAGTCATATCATACAGTATATTTACCCACAGGTGAGCAGTGTATGATATTATAGTCATATCATACAGTATATTTACCCGCAGGTGAGCAGTGTATGATATTATAGTCATATCATACAGTATATTTACCCACAGGTGAGCAGTGTATGATATTATAGTCATATCATACAGTATATTTACCCGCAGGTGAGCAGTATATGATATTATAGTCATATCATACAGTATATTTACCCGCAGGTGAGCAGTGTATGATATTATAGTCATATCATACAGTATATTTACCCGCAGGTGAGCAGTATATGATATTATAGTCATATCATACAGTACATTTACCCGCAGGTGAGCAGTATATGATATTATAGTCATATCATACAGTATATTTACCCGCAGGTGAGCAGTGTATGATATTATAGTCATATCATACAGTATATTTACCCACAGGTGAGCAGTGTATGATATTATAGTCATATCATACAGTATATTTACCCACAGGTGAGCAGTGTATGATATTATAGTCATATCATACAGTATATTTACCCACAGGTGAGCAGTGTATGATATTATAGTCATATCATACAGTATATTTACCCACAGGTGAGCAGTATATGATATTATAGTCATATCATACAGTATATTTACCCACAGGTGAGCAGTGTATGATATTATAGTCATATCATACAGTATATTTACCCGCAGGTGAGCAGTGTATGATATTATAGTCATATCATACAGTATATTTACCCACAGGTGAGCAGTGTATGATATTATAGTCATATCATACAGTATATTTACCCGCAGGTGAGCAGTATATGATATTATAGTCATATCATACAGTATATTTACCCACAGGTGAGCAGTGTATGATATTATAGTCATATCATACAGTATATTTACCCGCAGGTGAGCAGTATATGATATTATAGTCATATCATACAGTATATTTACCCACAGGTGAGCAGTGTATGATATTATAGTCATATCATACAGTATATTTACCCACAGGTGAGCAGTATATGATATTATAGTCATATCATACAGTATATTTACCCGCAGGTGAGCAGTATATGATATTATAGTCATATCATACAGTATATTTACCCGCAGGTGAGCAGTGTATGATATTATAGTCATATCATACAGTATATTTACCCACAGGTGAGCAGTGTATGATATTATAGTCATATCATACAGTATATTTACCCACAGGTGAGCAGTGTATGATATTATAGTCATATCATACAGTATATTTACCCACAGGTGAGCAGTGTATGATATTATAGTCATATCATACAGTATATTTACCCACAGGTGAGCAGTGTATGATATTATAGTCATATCATACAGTATATTTACCCACAGGTGAGCAGTGTATGATATTATAGTCATATCATACAGTATATTTACCCACAGGTGAGCAGTGTATGATATTATAGTCATATCATACAGTATATTTACCCACAGGTGAGCAGTGTATGATATTATAGTCATATCATACAGTATATTTACCCACAGGTGAGCAGTATATGATATTATAGTCATATCATACAGTATATTTACCCACAGGTGAGCAGTGTATGATATTATAGTCATATCATACAGTATATTTACCCGCAGGTGAGCAGTGTATGATATTATAGTCATATCATACAGTATATTTACCCACAGGTGAGCAGTGTATGATATTATAGTCATATCATACAGTATATTTACCCGCAGGTGAGCAGTATATGATATTATAGTCATATCATACAGTATATTTACCCACAGGTGAGCAGTGTATGATATTATAGTCATATCATACAGTATATTTACCCGCAGGTGAGCAGTATATGATATTATAGTCATATCATACAGTATATTTACCCACAGGTGAGCAGTGTATGATATTATAGTCATATCATACAGTATATTTACCCACAGGTGAGCAGTATATGATATTATAGTCATATCATACAGTATATTTACCCGCAGGTGAGCAGTATATGATATTATAGTCATATCATACAGTATATTTACCCGCAGGTGAGCAGTGTATGATATTATAGTCATATCATACAGTATATTTACCCACAGGTGAGCAGTGTATGATATTATAGTCATATCATACAGTATATTTACCCACAGGTGAGCAGTGTATGATATTATAGTCATATCATACAGTATATTTACCCACAGGTGAGCAGTGTATGATATTATAGTCATATCATACAGTATATTTACCCGCAGGTGAGCAGTGTATGATATTATAGTCATATCATACAGTATATTTACCCGCAGGTGAGCAGTATATGATATTATAGTCATATCATACAGTATATTTACCCACAGGTGAGCAGTGTATGATATTATAGTCATATCATACAGTATATTTACCCGCAGGTGAGCAGTATATGATATTATAGTCATATCATACAGTATATTTACCCGCAGGTGAGCAGTGTATGATATTATAGTCATATCATACAGTATATTTACCCACAGGTGAGCAGTGTATGATATTATAGTCATATCATACAGTATATTTACCCACAGGTGAGCAGTGTATGATATTATAGTCATATCATACAGTATATTTACCCGCAGGTGAGCAGTGTATGATATTATAGTCATATCATACAGTATATTTACCCACAGGTGAGCAGTGTATGATATTATAGTCATATCATACAGTATATTTACCCACAGGTGAGCAGTGTATGATATTATAGTCATATCATACAGTATATTTACCCACAGGTGAGCAGTGTATGATATTATAGTCATATCATACAGTATATTTACCCACAGGTGAGCAGTGTATGATATTATAGTCATATCATACAGTATATTTACCAGCGGGTGAGCAGTGTATGATATTATAGTCATATCATACAGTATATTTACCCGCAGGTGAGCAGTGTATGATATTATAGTCATATCATACAGTACATTTACCCGCAGGTGAGCAGTGTATGATATTATAGTCATATCATACAGTACATTTACCCGCAGGTGAGCAGTGTATGATATTATAGTCATATCATACAGTACATTTACCCGCAGGTGAGCAGTGTATGATATTATAGTCATATCATACAGTATATTTACCCGCAGGTGAGCAGTGTATGATATTATAGTCATATCATACAGTATATTTACCCACAGGTGAGCAGTGTATGATATTATAGTCATATCATACAGTATATTTACCCGCAGGTGAGCAGTATATGATATTATAGTCATATCATACAGTATATTTACCACAGGTGAGCAGTGTATGATATTATAGTCATATCATACAGTATATTTACCCACAGGTGAGCAGTGTATGATATTATAGTCATATCATACAGTATATTTACCCACAGGTGAGCAGTGTATGATATTATAGTCATATCATACAGTATATTTACCCGCAGGTGAGCAGTGTATGATATTATAGTCATATCATACAGTATATTTACCCACAGGTGAGCAGTGTATGATATTATAGTCATATCATACAGTATATTTACCCGCAGGTGAGCAGTATATGATATTATAGTCATATCATACAGTATATTTACCCACAGGTGAGCAGTGTATGATATTATAGTCATATCATACAGTATATTTACCCACAGGTGAGCAGTGTATGATATTATAGTCATATCATACAGTATATTTACCCACAGGTGAGCAGTGTATGATATTATAGTCATATCATACAGTATATTTACCAGCGGGTGAGCAGTGTATGATATTATAGTCATATCATACAGTATATTTACCCGCAGGTGAGCAGTGTATGATATTATAGTCATATCATACAGTATATTTACCCGCAGGTGAGCAGTGTATGATATTATAGTCATATCATACAGTATATTTACCCGCAGGTGAGCAGTGTATGATATTATAGTCATATCATACAGTATATTTACCCGCAGGTGAGCAGTGTATGATATTATAGTCATATCATACAGTACATTTACCCGCAGGTGAGCAGTGTATGATATTATAGTCATATCATACAGTATATTTACCCGCAGGTGAGCAGTGTATGATATTATAGTCATATCATACAGTACATTTACCCGCAGGTGAGCAGTGTATGATATTATAGTCATATCATACAGTATATTTACCCGCAGGTGAGCAGTGTATGATATTATAGTCATATCATACAGTATATTTACCCGCAGGTGAGCAGTGTATGATATTATAGTCATATCATACAGTATATTTACCCGCAGGTGAGCAGTGTATGATATTATAGTCATATCATACAGTACATTTACCCGCAGGTGAGCAGTATATGATATTATAGTCATATCATACAGTATATTTACCCACAGGTGAGCAGTGTATGATATTATAGTCATATCATACAGTATATTTACCCACAGGTGAGCAGTGTATGATATTATAGTCATATCATACAGTATATTTACCCACAGGTGAGCAGTGTATGATATTATAGTCATATCATACAGTACATTTACCCACAGGTGAGCAGTATATGATATTATAGTCATATCATACAGTATATTTACCCGCAGGTGAGCAGTATATGATATTATAGTCATATCATACAGTATATTTACCCACAGGTGAGCAGTGTATGATATTATAGTCATATCATACAGTATATTTACCCACAGGTGAGCAGTGTATGATATTATAGTCATATCATACAGTATATTTACCCACAGGTGAGCAGTGTATGATATTATAGTCATATCATACAGTATATTTACCCGCAGGTGAGCAGTGTATGATATTATAGTCATATCATACAGTATATTTACCCACAGGTGAGCAGTGTATGATATTATAGTCATATCATACAGTATATTTACCCACAGGTGAGCAGTATATGATATTATAGTCATATCATACAGTATATTTACCCACAGGTGAGCAGTATATGATGTTATATACAGTATATTTACCCGCAGGTGAGCGTTATGGGCAGGATGAGCGCGCAGGTGAGCAGTATCGCCCCACAGCACAGTTCGGGTCTTCTCGCCATCTGAACCGCCACCTGCCGGAGCTGCGCCCGAACCCGCTGCAGCATCACCGACCCGCTACAGCGAACAGCTCATCCCGGGAGAACCGAAGCAAAGCCGAAGCGGAGCGGCTCAGAGTAACACACGCGCCGCACCAACCGCTC
>CM077195.1:46192846-46267846 GCA_039654625.1 Rhinogobio ventralis
GTGGTAGTGTGTGTGTGTGTGTGTGATGGGTAGGGGTAGTGTGTGTGTGTGTGTGTGTGTGATGGGTAGGTTAGGGGTAGGGTAGTGTGTGTGTGTGTGTGTGTGTGTGTGTGTGTGTGTGTGATGGGTAGGTTTAGGGTAGGGGTAGTATGTGTGAGTGTGTGTGTGTGTGTGTGTGATAGGTAGGTTTAGGGGTAGGGGTTAGTGTGTTTGTGTGTGTGTGTGTGTGATGGGTAGGTTTAGGGGTAGGAGTAGTGTGTGTGTGTGTGTGTGTGTGTGTGATGGTAGGTTTAGGGGTAGGGGTAGTGTGTGTGTGTGTGTGTGTGTGTGTGTGATGGGGTAGGTTTAGGGGTAGGGGTAGTGTGTGTGTGTATGTTTGTGTGTGTGATGGGTAGGTTTAGGGTAGGGGTAGTGTGTGTGTGTGTGTGTGATGGGTAGGTTTAGGGGTAGGGGTAGTGTGTGTGTGTGTGATGGGTAGTTTAGGGGTAGGGGTAGTGTGTGTGTGATGGGTAGGTTTAGGGGTAGGGTAGTGTGTGTGTGTGTGTGTGTGTGATGGGTAGGTTTAGGGGTAGGGGTAGTGTGTGTGTGTGTGTGTGTGTGATGGGTAGGCTTAGGGGTAGTGTGTGTGTGTGTGTGTGTGATGGGTAGGTTTAGGGGTAGGGTAGTGTGTGTGTGTGTGTGATGGGTAGGTTTAGGGTAGGGGTAGTGTGTGTGTGTGTGTGTATGTGTGTGTGTGTGATGGGTAGGTTTAGGGGTAGGGGTAGTGTGTGTGTGATGGGTAGGTTTAGGGTAGGGGTAGTGTGTGTGTGTGTGTGATGGGTAGGTTTAGGGGTAGGGGTAGTGTGTGTGTGTGTGTGATGGGTAGGTTTAGGGGTAGGGGTAGTGTGTGTGATGGGTAGGTTTAGGGGTGGGTAGTGTGTGTGTGTGTGTGTGATGGGTAGGTTTAGGGGTAGGGGTAGTGTGAGTGTGTGTGTGTGTGATGGGGTAGGTTTAGGGGTAGGGGTAGTGTGTGTGTGTGTGTGTGTGATGGTAGGTTTAGGGGTAGGGGTAGTGTAGAGGGATAGGAATGTACAGTTTGTACAGCATAAAAAACATTACGTCTATGGAATGTCCTCATAATGTAGTGCACCAACATGGGTTAGGGTTAGTGGTTGTGTGTGTGTGTGTGTGTGTGTGATGGATAGGTTTAGGGGTAGGGGTAGTGTGTGTGTGTGTGTGTGTGATGGGTAGGTTTAGGGGTAGGGGTAGTGTGTGTGTGTGTGTGTGTATGTGATGGGTAGGTTTAGGGGTAGGGGTAGTGTGTGTGTGTGTGTGTGATGGGTAGGTTTAGGGGTAGGGGTAGTGTGTGTGTGTGTGTATGTTTGTGTGTGTGATGGGTAGGTTTAGGGTAGGGGTAGTGTGTGTGCGTGTGATGGGTAGGTTTAGGGTAGGGGTAGTGTGTGTGTGTGATGGGTAGGTTTAGGGGTAGGGGTAGTGTGTGTGTGATGGGTAGGTTAGGGTAGTGTAGTGTGTGTGTGTGTGTGTGATGGGTAGGTTTAGGGGTAGGGGTAGTGTGTGTGTGTGTGTGTGTGATGGGTAGGTTTAGGGGTAGGGGTAGTGTGTGTGTGTGTGTGTGTGTGTATGTGTGTGTGTGTGATGGGTAGGTTTAGGGGTAGGGGTAGTGTGTGTGTGTGTGTGATGGGTAGGTTTAGGGGTAGGGGTAGTGTGTGTGTGTGTGATGGGTAGGTTTAGGGGTAGGGGTAGTGTGTGTGTGTGTGATGGGTAGGTTGAGGGGTAGGGGTAGTGTGTGTGTGTGTGTGTGATGGGTAGGTTTAGGGGTAGGGGTAGTGTGTGTGTGTGTGTGTGTGATGGGTAGGTTTAGGGGTAGGGGTAGTGTGTGTGTGTGTGTCTGATGGGTAGGTTTAGGGGTAGGGGTAGTGGTGTGTGTGTGTGTGTGATGGGTAGGTTTAGGGGTAGGGGTAGTGTGTGTGTGTGTGTCTGATGGGTAGGTTTAGGGGTAGGGGTAGTGTAGAGGGATAGAATGTACAGTTTGTACAGCATAAAAAACATTACGTCTATGGAATGTCCTCATAATGTAGTTGCACCAACATGGGTTAGGGTTAGGTGTGTGTGTGTGTGTGTGTGTGTGTGTGTGAGTGTGTGTGTCAGGGCCTCTGCTGTGCATCCGTACGCTGGAGTGTTTTCTTCACCAGCAGTGCAGTGCAGAAAGGGATGATATACAGCTGGGTGTAGAACTCAATATTAATGATGAACACAGGGAGCAGTGGCCACAGCAGCACAACCAGAGACGAGTTTAACATCAATGCTAACACATGAAGCCAAAGCAGCTGAGGGAGTGTCCTGCAAACACAACACACACACACACAGTCTTCAGAAATCTCATGGGACAGAATCAAACAGGTCTAATGTCACACTCAATAAATATGTTACAACAACTATGTGTTAATGGTCGATCAGGCATAACATTATGACCTAATATTGTGTTGGTCCCAAAACAGCCCTGACCTGTCTCTGATGGACTCCACTAGACCCCTGAAGGTGTGCTGTGGTATCTGGCACCAAGATGTTAGCAGCAGATCCTTTAAGTCCTGTAAGATCTGGAGAATTTGGAGGCCAAATCAACACCTCAAACTCGTTGTTGTACTCTCACTTCCTGAACCATTTGTGCTTTGTGTCAGGAGCATTATCCTGCTGGAAGAGCCACAGCCACCAGGGAATACCGTTTCATGAATGCTTAGGTAGGTGGTACGTGTCAAAGTAACATCCACATGGATGGCAGGACCCAAGGTTTCCCAGCAGAACATTGCCCGCCGGCTTGCCTTCTTCCCATAGTGCATCCTGGTGCCATGTGTTCCCCAGGTAAGCCACGCACACGCACCCGGCCATCCATGTGATGTAAAAGAACACGTGATTCAACAGACCAGGCCACATTCTTCCATTGCTCCGTGGTCCAGTTCTGATGCTCACGTGCCACTGTTGGTGCTTTCGGCGGTGGGACAGGGTCAGCATGGGCATCCTGACTGGTCAGCGGCTATGCAGCCCCATACACAACAAACTGAGATGCACTGTGTATTCTGACACCACACGGGCCAGCCTTCACTCCCACGTGCATCAATGCCCATGACCTTTTCCGCCCATGACCACCTGTCAGTGGTCATAATGTTATGCCTGATCAGTGTATGTGTGTGTGTTCGTACCTCATCTCTCCTCTCGTCCACAACGTCCAGTAGAAACAGACGTCCAACACTGACAGCAGCGCGGCGGTGAACGATGACGACGCCTGCCGTCCAGTAATGAACGCTCAGCCAGTGCCAGGCGAACGCAGCCAGCAGCTGATGCGGCAACAGGAAGTACATCAGAAGAAACTCCGCCCACTGCCACCAGCCCGGCTGATCCTGTAGCGGCACAGAGAAAGAGTCATGACTAGTCTGTGAGAGTCTCACTTTCACACACACACACACACAGTCAGTGACGCACCAGCGGCGTGTTGGACGGGCAGACAGTGTGAATGAAGGGCAGAAAGGTGTTGTCATAATCAAACAGGTAGAGGTAGAGCAGTGTCAGACGCGAACAGCTCTTCAGACTGACCAGCAAAAACAGAGTCTTCCCTAGATTCAGCTCCTACAGACAGAGAGAGAGAGAGAGAGACAGAGACAGAGAGAGACAGAGAGAGAGAGAGACAGAGAGAGGAGAGAGAGAGAGAGAGAGAGAGAGAGAGAGAGAGAGAGAGAGAGAGAAGAGAGAGACAGAGAGAGAAGAGAGAGAGAGAGACAGAGACAGAGAGACAGAGAGAGAGGAGAGAGACAGAGAGAGAGAGAGAGAGAGAGACAGAGAGAGAGAGAGAGAGACAGAGACAGAGAGACAGAGAGAGAGAGAGAGACAGAGAGAGAGAGAGAGAGAGAGAGAGACAGAGAGAGAGACAGAGAGAGAGAGAGAGAGAGAGAGAGAGACAGAGAGAGAGACAGAGAGAGAGAGAGAGAGAGAGAGAGAGAGAGAGAGAGAGAGAGACAGAGAGAGAGAGAGAGAGAGAGAGAGAGAGAGAGAGAGACAGAGAGAGACAGAGAGAGAGAGTGAGAGAGAGAGAGAGAGAGAGAGAGAGAGACAGAGAGAGAGACAGAGAGAGAGAGTGAGAGAGAGAGAGAGAGAGAGAGAGAGAGAGAGAGAGAGAGAGAGAAGACAGAGAGAGAGACAGAGAGAGACAGAGAGAGAGAGTGAGAGAGAGAGAGAGAGAGAGAGAGAGAGAGACAGAGAGAGAGACAGAGAGAGAGAGTGAGAGAGAGAGAGAGAGAGAGACTTTTGAAGCCACTTTAATTACTAAAATTTAAAACCCATCACTCATGAATTTACATGAAACAGAAAAAATAAAACTAAAAATAAAATACAACCGAACAAAAAAACAAAACCAAAATACACATATACCAACACTTATATACAAAACGTACTTTTAAACATTTATCTTTAAAGATCCATCACCTTCAACTTCACAGATGCATAGATTTACTCCCCATATGGTATTAAAAGTTTCTAAATCTTCAACCATATTGTAAAAGGCATCAATTGACCCCACACCACAGAGTTTACTTTTTCGTGACAACCATATCGCCATTTTGGCTTGCCCAAACAAAAAATGTAATAAAACATGAACTTGTTTTCTATTCCAACTATATTTAGGTCCATAAATAAAAGACATTTCAGAAATACTTCTCCCATAGTCCGACACCATTCCTCCATTTGAGCAAACAATGACAGAATAAATGGAAAACTGTTTTCCTACCTGTGGATCAAGGTGTGCTCTGTGTGTGTTCGTCTATTATACCATGCACAATCCTCCACTGAAGATCTCCAGACCTCTTTTCAATGGGAGGTTTGTACAGGGTCCGCCAGCTACCTTTAGGGGATACATCTGTTCCAAAAAACTCCTGCCATTTTGATTCTTTAAGTCCTCCCAAAGAACGAAGATGTGATGCCTTTATGCACGAGACATACAGTGCTTTTTCCCCGCATCACTAAAAAGTTACATTTGAGGGAGTTTTGAAAGTAAGCAGACTCCCTTCTTGTTCCGACAATTCTTCAACAGCAATTTTAAGTTTTAGCTCTGGGAAAGAGGATTCCTCCTCATCATCCATTTTTCCCAAGGCAGATTTATAGTCCATTGGTAAAAAAATCACATACACTTGTGTTAGTCGGATTGACCTTACACTCATCTTAGTAGCCAGGCTCTCGGCAGACATCCATCCTTCTGTTGTAAACAAGTCTCTGATTTTGATGATTCCTGCATTCCTCAAAGCATTCCTCATATACTGGGACTTCAATATTTCCAAATCCATTGCAGGACTATACAACAAAGGTTCCTCTTTTTCCCAAAGTCTTTCAGCTCCATCTGGCTTCCTTGAAACACTAAAAACCCTCCATGCTTTCAAACATTGAGTAATAAAAAGGTGTCAAACCAGACAAGTCCAAGCTTTGATTGTCCATGAGAAGAAGATGACGGTCTAGCCCCATCTTCTCCACTTTTTTCAAGATGGCACAGGCTACCTCAGTCCAGCTTATGTTCTCTCCATAAAGAAGTCTTTTAGCTGTCTGAAGTCTAAAGCCATTAGCTTACTTTTAATGTCCACCAATCCTTGGCCTCCTTCTTGTCTTGGGTAAAAACAAAACTGGAGCTTTAAGCCAATGTTGACCGGACCAGAAAAAATCTATCAGTTCTTTTGAATAACTTTCACCAATTCTTCAGGAGGTCCTAAAACTGTCATCTTATGCCATAAAGAGGCAGCTAAAGGATAACTGGGGTAGCAACCATTTCCAGCGAGACAACCGAGCACACACTTTCTCCGCCAGGCCTTCCCAATTTTTTCTTCTATAATCTTCTCTTCCTAAATACACTCCTAAATATTTACTTCTCCATTGCAATCCACCTGGAAGCAAAGGTTTCTCATGATCCTCACCACACCACATTGTATCACTTTTCCCCCAGTTTACTTTACCAGATGAGGCTTTGCTATAACACTCTAAAGTTCTTTCCAGTATTTGAACATCATTATCATTTCTTATAATAACTGTAATATCATCTGCATATGCAGAGACTTTAACATTATCATTTGAGTTTGTATCAATCTGTAAGCCCATTAATTCAATGGCTTAAAACATAAAGCTGTCCTGAAAGTGGACAGCCTTGTCTTATTTTCTTTTCCACATTAACAGGGACACTAAGACCACCTGCCATTTTTATCATACATGTTGCATCCTTATAAAGTATTTTACCATTGATATAAAATTATCTCCAAACCCAAAAGCCTTCATGACACTGAAAAAAAATTATGATCACTTCTATCAAAAGCTTTCTCCTGATCCAATGACAAAATACCCATATTACTATTATCATACAAAGCTAAATCAATAACATCACGCATCAAATGCAGGTTATCAGTAATGTATCTGCCTTTCATACAGTATGATTGAGCCTTGTATATAATACCATTTAACACTTTGTTCAATCTGATAGAAAGACACTTTGATAAATGTTTATATTCTGAACACAATAATGCGACGGGTCCTCCAATTCTTCAATAAAGTAAGCTCTCCTTTTTTGGGCAGCAGAGTTAAAATATTGCCCGTTGACAACTCTTGGGCAAATGGCCTTCACTAAAAGATTCTTGCAGTACATTAAAAAAGATCAAGACCAATTACCAATTCATTAGGAAGTCCATCTATTCCAGGAGTACGGCCTGAAGAAAGTCCCATTGCTACAGCACTTAGTTCTTCAAACGTAAGTCCAGAGTCAAGAGTTTCCTTATGCTCAGAAGTTAAACATGGGAGATTTAGTAATAAATCATTTTGACTCTCATCCTCTGTGTTCTCAGCAGCAAACAGCTGAGAATAGAAATCCACCGCATCTCCACAGGATCATTAATGACAAATCCATCACAGTCTTTCAAACTTAACATTTGCTTTTCTTGCACAGTTTTTTAAAAAATGATGTCGGTCCATCTATATCTTTCAATAACAAAAATCGATTTTTCACAAGGGCACTTTTAACCTTCTCATTTAAAACAAAACTCAATATTTTTTTCTTCTCAGTCCACTCCTGTACATGAACAGATTTATTTTCCATCATAATCTGTTCAGTAACAAGGATATCTTTCTCAAGCCTCTCAAGAGTCCATTTCAAACATGTATTTGAATATAATGAATACTGTTGACAGAATTCTCTAATGTGAGCTTTACCAATTTCCCACCACTGAGTCAAATTGTCATATCTATTTTTTTCATTTTTTCCATGTTTCCCAGAAAAACTTAAAATTGTAATAGCTTCACATTAAAATGCCAATAAACACTTTTATATCTCTTAAAGTTAATAGATAATCAACAGTAACTAATTTATGATCAGTAATTGGTGTGTGCACAACTCTATCTCTCTAATTCTTTGATCTAAACGTGCCGCTGAGACTCTATTAGCAGGTATATTGCCTTACTAAGAGGATTGTTTTCTCTCCACATATCTGATAGATTAAATCTTTTAACAATATTAGAAAGAAGAGTAGAAGACTTCAGGCATGGTTCCTCGCCATTTCTATCAACTCCAAAATTAAGGGTGCAGTTCCAGTCTCCTGCCATTATAGTTAAATCAGCATCTTTCTGCTCTCTTAAAAAGTACTGTAATTTGTTCAGTATTTTTATTCTATCAGATCCCCCATTAGGTGCATATATATTAACAAAAACAAAGCAAAAATCATTCATTCTTACTCGTACTGCTAATACTCTCCCTGGCTCAATTTCTTTTTTTGACAAAACTTTTACTTTAATTGATGGCGAAAAAAGAATACCAAGCCCTGCACTGAAATTACTCCCATGACTTAAAATAATCATTTCTCCACCACAGTCTCCAATCAGCCTCATTATACAAATCACTATGGGTTTCCTGCAGGAAAATCACATCAAGATTTTTCAATTTAAAAAATCTTTCCTCTTTTCCCTCATCCCATTTACATTAAGGGATCCTACCTGGAAAATCTCCATAGGAAAAAAAGAAATAAGAAAGAAAAAAGTATTACCCATAGTGATTAGTTATTTTTCCCCTTCTCTAGCTTCCCTTTTCCTTTTCTTATAGCAGTAATGTTTCTTTAATCTGTAACGCTTTTGTTGTGAAAGTTCAGTATCGCCATTAACTTTCCTTGCCCACATTACAGAAGCCACAAATTTAAAGTCTAAGTCGGGGAAAAAACCTCTCACCTCAACACTTTTCCCTTTTGTTTCCTCAAGAAAAGCATTGATTTGATCTGCAGTATTCAGATCTCCTTTGGTTACTTTTGACGTCTCACACTCTTCAGACCACTCTTCATTATCTCTCATCCTATCATCCGTGACACTCCATCAAACTCCTCTCCTGAGCCTTCCTCAACCGTTTTTTGATTCCTTTCCCCAACCTCGTTCTCAATTTTGTTAAAAACATAATTTAAAGTTAACAAAGGTAGAACTACATCCAGCTTGCTCATCAATATTAACATGGTCATCGCATTCACTCTCCTCATCGGATGCATTTACATCTTTTGATGATGTTTCAGCTTGCTCCTCTGTTCCCTTTTCCTGCCGTATTACCGTAACTTCCATTCTCTTGTTATTAACGTAAGATCCATTTTGAGGTATATCAGCGGATGATTTTTTTTCTCCATTATTCACATTTTTATGTGGACATGAGAACTGTTTGTGTCCCAAATCGCCACATTCAAAGGTTTTCTTTAGGTTTTCTGTGCTTGCATACACCATATACGAATTTTCTCCGTGACTAACACGGAAAGAAAGTGCGCTCAGGTGAAGTCAAAAACATTAACACTTGTCGACGAAACGAAAGTACATGTTTGAGTGCACTGTTTTTGCATCCAAGCAGAATCAAATTGGACTCGCAATCTTTCCATATCTCATCAATTCTTTAACAATAGCATCGTTTGAGACAAAAGGCGGAATATTGGATATTGTGATTTTTGTTGCCGGTGCAGCTAAAGGAGTCACGGGAACAAACACTTCTCTCATCCATAACCCACTCTCGGTTAACTGATTGATTAACTGCTCCGTTTTTAAAAACACAACAATGGCCTTATTCATGCGCGAGGCCGAAACAATATTATCACATCCAGTTTGTTCTCCTGCTACCGTAAGCACTTCTTCCACGCTTACACCAGGTTCTGGAACACACTTGCACCCATTACGCCGTGTCAGGTGTGGTATGCCTTGCCCAGGCCCAGGGGTAAGCGCAATTTCGGCTCACACAACAACCGCCAAGCGCGGTCAAAAATACACGTCGTCACCGCTCTAGTATGTAACAATATAAACCAAAGAAAGGGAAAAAATGAAAAATAAAGGAATATGAAAACCAATTTCCTACACCTGTTTTTGCCAATACGCTCCACAATCTTACTGTGTTCAACAGACACAGAAGCTTTACAGACTTCAGTTCTGAGGGAAACCTGATTTCCACGATTCCTGTCACGATTCCTCGATTAAATTTGAGCACTCGATTTTAATCCTTGACTGCAATTTACATGTGTAGATTAACTGGCAAAAAAAACAACCTGGCACATTCCATGGAAGAGAATCCATGAACCGCATTATAAGAGTGTTTGCTAAGGATGCACGATATTGTGCCTTCATGCGCTTTCCCAGAAGAAATACAGGAGACGCAGATCCAATTCACAAATGCCTAAAAGTTTGTCACTTATTTCCAGATTGTTTACACCTTAAAACACGGGTATCAGGAGGCATCCCAACTTCTCCAAAAACAATAAAAACATATAGGAGACAGTCTATATTTTCCCTAACAGCTCACTGCCATTGTCGTTTCTTCTCTCCCTCCCTCTTTCCTTGTCCATTAGGAAAGGTGAAATCTACAAACTGCTGTGGGACTCAAAGATCCTCCCTGATCCAGTCTTCGCTCTTGGGGTCTGTTGTGGGTTAGGCAGCACAGGCCTCAAGAGGGTGGTCGGCATGCACTTATCATCCAGACTCATACTGCTATGTCTTCCGCTACTCAAACGACAATCAAGGCTGATTGTAAGATCTTCAAGTGCCTCCAATCCAGACCAACCAGGGAGAACCCCAGACCCTCCCGTTGCTGCGTCTTCAGCTCCCCCAGGAGCCCGGATCAAAGGGTCACCCTATTCACAGCTCAGCTCAGGTTCCCCATCAATTGCCCGATGCTGCGTGTTCAGCTCCTCCGTGCACAGGGTGGGTTGCCCCAGCGGTGTGCCATGGTCTTCTGCTCCTGAAGGGTTGCTGTTCTCCCTGATATGGAGCCATCCTGCCATCCTGTCCCAATGCAAGACCACAGTCTGCTAAGCCTGATGACAAACAAACTAATGGGCCGACTGCAGCTGGTCCTGTAGCTGATTGGCATATTCCAACCCCGGCCGGGCTTTTGGTGAGTCTGGAGGTTGACCTATTAGCACAAAGGATGGGGTTTGCAGCTCTCTGCCCAGCATGCTGCCATACACCCAGTACAGCCGAATCTAATTCTGTTGCATTATTTTCCTGTTTAACACTGTGAAGCTGCTTTGAAACAATCGGCACTGTAAAAAAGGCTATATAAATAAAGGTGACTTGACTTGACTTGACAGCCGACCAGGCGTTGTTGTAGCAGGGCATGGGACTGGCCCATTGGCCCATTTTTTAGCAATGCAGGCATCACGCCAACCACAGTAGGAATCCACATCCATACGGTGTGCCAATAGAACTCTTGCCAAACTCATTTTAATGTTTTATTCACTCCAAAATTTCCAACCCCCAGCCGTCCATGCATGCAGAACCAAGCGGAGACGGGGCTTAGGCACTACTGTCTGCCACTTGGTTACGTCTTTTGCAAGCTCCACAAATCCTCTTTGCAACACTCCCTGGAGCTTGGGGCTCTTAAGCTGTTCAACGGCCTGGGCTACATTTACATGAGGCAGCGCTGCACAACAAGATGCCTCTGTTCCCATCTCTAGGGTCTTGTCAGCCAGTCCCTACATCGCATATCCAGCCAGTCGCTCACATTGTGGGCAGGTTGCTTTTCTTCTTGTGATTCTGGATGGTGAATTGAAACTCTTACAGGTGTTCTATCCACTGTGCGACCTGACCTTATGGCTCCTGGAAAGACAACAGCCAACGCAAGGAATCTCTTTGGATCACAAAAGGAAGACTGCAGAGGCGATGCCTGAAATGGCTGACTGCCTCCACCATGGCTAAAATAAATGAAATAGCTGGGCCGGCCAATACTGGTGCATGACACAAAACCTCCTTCAGGCTGCTGCTGTTCTTTCCCCCACTGGAACTGCTGTGATTTCTTTGTGGGAGCGCCAATAGTGCCGAATTTTCAAACAATGCTAGTCCTAGGAAAGCCTGCAAATGCCTAAGGCTGCATGGGACCGGCAAATCACAAAAAGCTACCATCTTCTTGTTGTCACATGTCTGTCTTGTCTTGTTTAGCACATGTTGTGTTTTTGTCATTTTCTGGCCATGTGCTTGTGATGACATGTCTCCTGTCTATTGTCTAACCCCGCCCTTCTTGTTACCTGATCATTGATTGATTTGTCCCACCTGTTCCTCCTCGTTACCTGAATTGTTTGTTCCCTATATCATCTCCTTGTGTCTTCAGTCCTGTGCTGGTTTGTTAATGTGGATATGTCGTCTGTTCCTGTTTGGTTGCGCCCTGCATCATGTTTGTTTTCTCCCGGTCACTCATATGTATTATGTTCTGTTTGATTTTCCCCTCGTGGGTATTTTGTTTGTGTTTATTTTTTTTGTTGTAATAAACCCATTCTTTATTGCACTTGAGTACTCACTCCCTCTTCATTTGTACCACACCATGACACTTGTCATCAGCCGCACACATATAGTGTCCCAGGAAGGTCATGGCTTTCTGCACCAGCTGGCACTTCTCCTGATGCAATTTCAGACCAGCCTGGGCTATCCTGGTCATGACAAGGTCAAGAGCACTCAGGGCTGATTCAAAGTCTCCATGATCTAAAATATCATCCAAATAGACTAGGCACGACACTCTCGGGATGCCCTGGAGCACTCGTTCCATCAGCCACTCAAATGTTGCCGGAGCTTTGCACAGAGCAAAGGGCATGGATTTGAATTGCTAGAGATCTGTCCCTGTCTTCAGTCTAGCATCAGCACTGAGGGGGGCCTGGCAATACCCACTATGCAGATAGTGAAGATAACCACCTGGACCCAGCAATTCGTTCCAGCGACTCATCAACGCCAACAACATCACTGGCTCAGGTGGCAAAGAAGGTATAATCTCTCGCCGCATCACTCGTCGCTTGGCCCTGGGACAACCTGGGCTTGTGAGTTAGGATTTGGATGGCCCACATAATATGACTGAGGACCCGGCCATATAGAATTAAAATTATTTGGCATTGAACACTTTCCAGCTAGCTTTAGGGTTGCTGCCATTAAGTCCAAAACCACAGCTGCCTGGTGTAGGAAGTTGATACCCGGAAGACAACATTCCGGAATCTCGGTGGCCCAGAGACACATAACTCTACTGTGTTCCTCCACCAAGATTTATGTCTCTTGCTTTGTGGCCAACCATCCACGTGATGTAAAAGAACACGTGATTCCTCAGACCAGGCCACCTTCTTCCATTGCTCTGTGGTCTAGTTCTGATGCTCACGTGCCACTGTTGGTGCTTTCGGCGGTGAACAGGGGTCAGCATGGGCACCCTGACTGGTCAGCGGCTATGCAGCCCCATACACAACAAACTGAGATGCACTGTGTATTCTGACACCTTTCTATCAGAACCAGCATTAACTTCTGGAGCAATTTGAGCTCCAGTAGCTCGCCTGTTTGATCGGACCACACGGGCCAGCCTTCGCTCCCCACGTGCATCAATGAGCCTTGGCCGCCCATGACCCTGTCGCCGGTTCTCCACTGTTCCTTCCTTGGAGCACTTTTGATAGATCCTGACAACTGCAGACCGGGAACACCCCACAAGAGCTGCAGTTTTGGAGATGCTCTGACCCAGTCGTCTAGCCATCACACACAGACACACACAAACACATTTCTCTCTCACACACACACTCAAACACACACACTCACTCACTCACACACACACACACTCACACACACGCACGCACGCACACACACACACACTCACTCACACACACCTTGTACTCCCAGAGGTTCAGTGAGGCTCTGAGCTCTTTGAGTTTGTGCAGTTCCTCCAGGATGATCCGTCTGTGAGACTGATTCTCGATCATGAACGGAGCCGCAGACAGATCATCATCGCTGAGAGCAGACAGTAATCTAACACACACACACACACACATCAAAGGTCACATTTAAAGTCTCACTGATGATCTGCTGTTGAATGTTCAGTGCTGTAGGTCTCCAGGACTGACAGGCGCTCATCTTACATCCATGACTTCACATGAAATGTTAGATTGTGTGTGTGTGTGTGGGTGGGTGAGTGTGAGTTACCTGCCGTTGATCTGCTCCCTGCGGAATGTTTTTTTATACTGATTGGTCCAGACACCCAGATGCTCCACCCACAGCGTGACATCATCAGAGCTCCACCTGCTGAGTGATTTACTGAGCAGCGTCTCATGACTGGAGTCGGCACTGAACGCGCGGTACACTAACAGTACCACCTACACACACACAAGCAGTAATTATGTAGTGCAGCAGCTCATCACGTGTGTGTGAGTGTGTGTGAGACTTACAGCCACGCAGCTCAGTGCTGTCAGGACTCCAGAGCAAAACTCTCCGATGTTGATATTGATGATGTTCACTGGCGCAGCTACACGACGCACCGGTCTCTCCCCGTGCTGCTGGAACGCCAGGAGAACACGACAGAGCCGCGGGTCACTCAGGACGGCCTGCTTCCGTCGGCTCACGTCAGCAGGAAACCGCTTCTCCACTGCATCCCTGTCACACACACACACACTTGTGCGTTTTCACTCCTATAAATAAAAGAAGCAAGTGTGAACAGAACCAGACGTCGCGTCTCTCACCGGAGGAGGATGTTGACTTTGGGAAAGCCCTGCCATATTGCTCGGCATTCTGGGCAGTCGGTCCGGAGACCGGACGCCCACCACGTGGCCAGGCAGTGCCGGCAGAAGCTGTGTCCGCAGGTGAGCGTCGTGGGATCGACCAGCACCTCGTAGCAGCAGTGACACGTGAACTCAGACAGACCCTCCGCCGGCTCCTCGGACTCGCTGGGCTCCGGGTCTATGGTGATCCGCATGTCCATCAGGCTCTGTCAACACACACATATAAAACAATAGGAGAGAAGGTCTGCTGTAAGTGTTTTCAGGGCATGTTCAGTCACATTCTTACTCCGGATTCAGCGCTGGCTCAGGTCCTCGTCTCTCTTCAGGATCAGCTCTTTCGGTTTATTCATTTTAAAAGCTCAAATCAGATCACAACAGAAGAGAAAGAGAAACTGCTACACTTCAGCACGGCACCTGCCCACTACAAAAACACACGTGATTTTGTATATTTGTAGGGACTTTCCATTGACTTCTGTTGATTTTATACTGAGATTATGTTGTCAATTACCCAACCCTTAAACTGAACCCTCAACATCACTGCATTTTACATTTCAATCATTGAGTTAAACATTACAGTTTTTCACAATCATATTTCTCAATACTCAACTCTTCACACGGTTCTCCTGACCAACTTTCATCTTCACAGCAGTTCATTTCACATTCAAACGGCACTAAAACTACCAAAACACTTCATTCATGTCTCAGATCGACTCTTTCTTCCAGAACACTAGCAGAGGATTCACCCAGCAAACACACTTTATCAGTCATTAAACACAGACCTAAAAAACACAGACCTCAGGAGCACTACACTATATTTTATTTACAAAACAAGAATGACACTCTCTACTGCTAATAATTCACTGCAGTTTACGTTACAAGATTTACAGATTACAGTACAAAATTATTCCCAAATTTCCCCTGAATGGATGGTAATGAATTAAAACACTTGTGTAGGTGTTTCATCTAGTTGCTTTGATTCAGAATATATTTCAATATAGTTTTACTGTAGAAATGTTGCAAATTGCTGTCTTATTCAGTTTTGTGTTTTGTCAAACCAGCATACTCTAAACACACACACACATCTTCAGTTTCACTTTCGATGTGCTTTACTGACGTGGCTAATATTTGCAGTTGGATTGTAAAAGGTGTCGATGCATATTTGGGTGAGTTTTCATTGCTTTTACACTGTTTTCACCAGCAGGTGTCGCAAGTCTTTCAGTTCAAAAGGCAGAATCGTGTTGCAAAGCAATTGTCGTTTCACTCATGACTATGGGATATCACGCTCTCGTCATCTGCTGAAGACACGCCTGAAAGTTTGAGTCATTCCCTTTGGCATTCAAACTAAGGCAGAAAAGAGGAAGCTTTTAGCACAAGTTTGTGTCCAGACATGCCACAGTCACAAGAAAACCCACAGTGGTGACAGGAAAAGGCATTACAGTTTTTTACAATTGCTTACACACTAAAATTAAACTTTTCCCACAATTAGCAAAACCTTACACTCAAGGAGCAAATCACCGGCCTAGATTTGCACAACTGTAAGCACATTGTCAGCTTCACACTATTTGCAAAACATTACACACAGTGATTTGCAAAACACTAAACACACTTGTATACATCAGACACAGAAGTATATCATCATGTCACTTCCTTGCAATTCCAAAGCACTGACTGTCAAATTACCACACCTATGAGCCAATCTGTTAAACACAGCCATCAGGTGCACAAACACATGATTGCTCAATTCTAGACACACCAATCAGGTTTAAGCACTTTAAAAATGCAGCAGGTAGGTTCACATGCCTTCAACCAAAATGGAAGGAGTCAGGAGAAGAGTGACGAGGAGGAGGAGGAGGTCAAGGAGGAGGAGGAGGAAGAGGAGGAGGAGGAGGTCGAGGAAGAGGAGGAGGAGGTCGAGGAGGAGGTCGAGGAGGAGGAGGTCGAGGAGGAGGTCGAGGAGGACGAAGAGGAGGAGGAGGAGGTCGAAGAGGAGGAGGAGGAGGAGGAGGAAGAAGAGGAGGAGGTCGAAGAGGAGGAGGAGGTCGAGGAGAAGGAAGAGGAGGAGGAGGTCGAGGAGGAGGAGGAGGAGGAGGAGGAGGAGGAGGAGGAGGTCGAGGAGGAGGAGGAGGTCGAGGAGGAGGGGAAGGTCGAGGAAGAGGAGGAGGAGGAAGATGAGGAGGAGGAGGAAGAGGAGGAGGAAGAGGAAGAGGAGGAGAAAGAGGAGGAGGAGTTCGAGGAGGAGGAGTTCGAGGAGGAGGTCGAGGAGGAGGAGGAGGTCGAGGAAGAGGAGGAGGAGGTTGAGGAAGAGGAGGAGGTCGAGGAGGTCGAGGAGGAGGAAGAGGGGGAGGAGGTCGAGGAGGAGGAGAAGGTCGAGGAAGATGAGGAGGAGAAGGTCGAGGAGGAGGAGGTCGAGGAGGAGGAGGTCAAGGAGGTCGAGGAGGAGGTCAAGGAGGAGGAGGAGGAGGAGGGGGAGGAGGAGGTCGAGGAGGTTGAGGAGGAGGTCGAGGAGGGGGAGGAGGAGGTCGAGGAGGGGGAGGAGGAGGTCGAGGAGGGGGAGGAGGAGGTCGAGGAGGAGGGGGAGGAGGTCGAGGAGGAGGTCGAGGAGGAGGAGGAGGTCGAGGAGGAGGAGGTCGAGGAGGAGGTCGAGGAGGAGGAGATCGAGGAGGAGGAGGAGGAGGAGGAGGTTGATGAGGAGGAGGTCGAGGAGGAGGTCGAGGAGGAGGAGGAGGTCGAGGAAGACCTGAAGCAGGAGGAGAACGTGCACAAAGAACTACACAATCTTGTTATTTCAGAGAGTTTTGCAGATGGATGCTGAGGAAATCCTGCATTAATTCATATATATTGATGAGGCAGGGTTCAATCTCACAAAAGCAAGAAGGAGAGGCAGAAACATCATTGGCCACAGGGCTATAATCAATGTCCCAGGGCAACGTGGGGGTTACATCACCCTTTGTGCTGCCATTTCACAGCATGGGGTTCTCCTCCGTCATGCCAAAATGGGCCCTTACAACACACCTTACATTCTCGCATTTTTGGACCAATTGCACCACATTGTCACAGCAGGTAATGAAATGCCCCAGATACAATACACTGTCATCTGGGACAATGTGTCATTCCACCACTCTGCTTTGGTCCAGAACTGGTTTCAACACCATCCACAGTTGACAGTACTATACCTTCCACCATACTCTCCGATTCTAAACCCTATCGAAGAGTTTTTCTCTGCATGGCGATGGAAGGTTTACGATCTCCAGCCCCAGGCTCAGGTACCCCTCATTCAGGCCATGGAGGACGCCTGTGACCAAGTCGACGCCGCAGCTGTGCAAGGATGGATTCGACATTCAAGACGGTTCTTCCCGCTGTAACAATTCACCAGTGTGAGTGCCCCTGATCACCACCAGAGGGCACTCACACTGGTGAATTGTTACACCCCCGTTGTCTTGCTAATGAGGATATTGCTTGTGATGTTGATGAAATTCTCCGGCCAGATCCAGCTAGGCGAAGAGATAATGTATAGTATGTTTACTGTAGTATTTTCTGTACAATATTGTCAGATTATTTTTTATGTTTGTTGCTGTTGTTATTTACTGTAATTGTGACCTGTACTGGATACAGTATTTTACATTTGTCTGTTGTTTTCTGAGCTAACAGTGTTATGCACACTACTGTAGTAGCATGACAACTGGGACATGTTTTGTTGTGATTCTCCATGTTGACTGATTTGGGTATATGGAGAGAGATCAATGATATTTTCCTCAGTCTGCAGCATTGGTCTTGTGTAGTGTTTGGTGAACTATTGTATAGTTTGTATGGTAACAAAATATTGTTTTTATAAAGTCGTGTATAGTTTTGACAAAAGTGTTCCATTTTGCAAATGATCTGAAGTGTTGTGCTACTTTGGTGTAGGGTTGTGTTAATTGTGTGTAGTGTTTTGACAAACCGGGCCCTGTTTTTAAAATTGTGCTTAAGCAATCGTAAAAAAACTGTAAGAGATGAGGCACAACCCTTCTGGATCATGAGCCGGACGCGCCGGCCGTCGGTAAACTAGCAGAAGTGGATTGGGAGCAGCTGCACCATGCGCGTGTCAATTAGTCTACCCTCTGAAATTGCTCATCGACATGGCATCCTCAATGGATCCATCTCCGGCGTGATGACTCCGATATTTCGAATATTCCTATTTAATAATTGTTTAATTGACACGCCATCCTCAATAAACCCGGTGTGATGCCTCCGATCTTTCGAATAATCCGATCTAATATTACTTCTGACCTATAAGGCTGCCAAAATAATAAACATACACTGTTTGTTAATTGGCCAGAGGAGAACTGGCACCCCGACTGAGCCTGGTTTCTCCCAAGGTTTATTTTTCTCCATTAGGACACCTGATGGAGTTTTGGTTCCTTGCCACTGTCGCCTCTGGCTTGCTCAGTTGGGGACACAAAATTTTCAAATAAATATCCAAATAAATGTAATTACTAAACTAAATTATATCAACTACATTACTTGAATATATATGATAATTGAAATGAGCTGATGACATCACCGTTTTCTCCAGAGCGGCTGTACAGCCGAATCAAATTCTGTTCATTATTTTCCTGTTTAACACTGTGAAGCTGCTTTGAAACAATCTGCATTGTAAAAAGCGCTATATAAATAAAGTTGACTTGACTTGACTTGACTCAGATCGTTAAAATACGGCCCAAATCCAGATGATAACATCCTTTTCCCTATTATTGCCTCTATCATCTCTCCACACTGGCATTTCTTTATTTCTGTTTTATATGATATTAAAAAAGAGCCACACAACAAACCCAGGACTTTCTCTTTTTATTAATAGAAAATAATTCAATAAAAAAAATATATTATACAGATTTTTGCGCTGATATCAGAACCTTCATGTCATTTTTCACAACTCTACACAAAACCAGCAGAGGTCAGAACTGAACTGGCCAGCGGGGGACCGTCCGGGTCTGGGATAATGTTCAGTTTCACCATGCTCATGGTTTCAGGCCCATCCACAATTTATCCCTCTGTATTTACCCCCACACTCCCCTTTCCTTAACCCCATAATGACAGATGGACGTCACTCTACTCCAGGCCACGGATGACGCATGCAGTTCATCTTTCCAAGATGTTTAGCTCATGGAAACATCCATTGTGATGAGGATGAGAACCTGTGGCTAAATCCACAAGACTGGGCTGACATTTTACTGTACTGAAGTTTTTCTTGTCTATTTATTTCCATCAATTAATGTCATATTCCACTGTGTCTGTACTATTCTCTCTAGTCTATGACAGTGATGCATGAACGTGAAGAACCAACAACTACACATTGAAACTATGGGTATCTTGTGTGTGGGTGATGTAATGTATTTCATGATAAATTAGTTATTTGAACAATGATTTTGCAAATGTGTTACAAGTGAGTTTTGTGTCTTGAGCTTCTGAAATTGCTGCCAAAATGATTGTAAAAACTGTAATATATAAATATATTGCATTTTCTTCCCCCAGATTATGAAATCAATTAAGTCAAGTTATAAAAACTGAATTGCACTAAATTCTCTGAATTACTGACGGCACTATAAAACTGAATATAACATAAAGACAGAAAGGTGACTGCAGGTTATCATTTGGGTTTAATTTCCAGTGAATGCATGAACTGAAGAGGCTTTATATAAAAGCGTCTGTCCAATGTATGTATGTGTGTGAGTGAGTGAGTGAGAGAGAGTGTGTGTGTGTGTGAGTGTGTGTGTCAGGGCCTCTGCTGTGCATCCGTACGCTGGAGTGTTTTCTTCACCAGCAGTGCAGTGCACAAAGGGACGATATACAGCTGGATATAGAAGTTAATATTAATGATGAACACAGGGAGCAGTGGCCACAGCAGTACAACCAGAGACGAGTTTAACATCAATGCTAACACATGAAGCCAAAGCAGCTGAGGGAGTGTCCTGCAAACACAACACACACACACACAGTCTTCAGAAATCTCATGGGACAGAATCAAACAGGTCTAATGACACACTCAACAACTGTGTGTTAATGGTGTTCGTACCTCATCTCTCCTCTCATCCACAACGTCCAGTAGAAACAGACGTCCAACACTGACAGCAGCGCGGCGTGAACGATGACGACGCCTGCCGTCCAGTAATGAACGCTCAGCCAGTGCCAGGCGAACGCAGCCAGCAGCTGATGCGGCAACAGGAAGTACATCAGAAGAAACTCCGCCCACTGCCACCAGCCCGGCTGATCCTGTAGCGGCACAGAGAAAGAGTCATGACTAGTCTGTGAGAGTCTCACTTTCACACACACACACACACACAGTCAGTGACGCACCAGCGGCGTGTTGGACGGGCAGACAGTGTGAATGAAGGGCAGAAAGGTGTTGTCATAATCAAACAGGTAGAGGTAGAGCAGTGTCAGACGCGAACAGCTCTTCAGACTGACCAGCAGAAACAGAGTCTTCCCTAGATTCAGCTCCTACAGACAGAGAGAGAGAGAGAGAGACAGAGACAGAGAGACAGAGAGAGAGAGAGACAGAGAGAGAGAGAGACACACAGAGACAGAGAGAGAGAGAGACAGAGACAGAGAGAGACAGAGACAGAGAGAGACAGAGAGAGAGAGACAGAGAGAGAGAGACAGAGAGAGAGAGAGAGAGAGAGAGAGAGACAGAGAGAGACAGAGAGAGAGAGACAGAGAGAGAAAGACAGAGAGAGAGAGAGAGAGAGAGAGAGAGAGAGAGAGAGAGAGAGAGAGAGAGAGAGAGAGATGATGCTGAACAATCTTACTGTGTTCAACAGACACAGAAGCTTTACAGACTTCAGTTCTGAGGGAAACCTGATTTCCACGATTCCTGTCACGATTCCTCGATTAAATTTGAGCACTCGATTTTAATCCTTGATTGCAATTTACCTGTGTAGATTAACTGGCAAAAAAAAACAACCTGGCACATTCCATGGAAGAGAATCCATGAACCGCATTATAAGAGTGTTTGCTAAGGATGCACGATATTGTGCCTTTATGCGCTTTCCCAGAAGAAATACAGGAGACGGAGATCCAATTCACAAATGCCCAAAGTTCGTCACTTATTTCCAGATTGTTTACACCTTAAAACACGGGTATCAGGAGGCATCCCAACTTCTCCAAAAACAATAAAAACACATAGGAGACAGTCTATATTTTCCCTAACAGCTCACTGCCATTGTCGTTTCTTCTCTCCCTCCCTCTTTCCTTGTCCATTAGGAAAGGTGAAATCTACAAACTGCTGTGGGACTCAAAGATCCTCCCTGATCCAGTCTTCGCTCTTGGGGTCTGTTGTGGGTTAGGCAGCACAGGCCTCAAGAGGATGGTCGGCATTGACTCCGCATCTGGACTTCAAGATCTTCAAGTGCCTCCAATCCAGGCTGACCAGGAAGAACCCCAGACCCTCCCGTTGCTGTGTCTTCAGCTCCCCCAGGAGCCCGGATCAAAGGGTCACCTCATTCACAGCTCACTAAGGTTCCCCATCAATGGATGCTGCATGTTCAGCTCCTCCGTGCACAGGGTGGGTTGCCCCAGCGGTGTGCCGTGGTCTTCTGCTCCTGAAGGGTTGCCGTTCTCCCTGATATGGAGCCATCCTGTCCCAATGCAAGGCCACAGTCTGCTAAGCCTGATGACGAACTGGTCCTGTAGCTGATGGGCATATTCCAGCGGGGCTTTTGGTGAGTCTGGAGGTTGACCCATTAGCACAAAGGATGGGGTTTGCAGCTCTTTGCCCAGCATGAGGAGTGCTGGAGTCTCCTGCACCGCAGTCCAACTTGCGAGCAGAACTTTCGACAACTGAAGATCCCAGTCTTTTTGATCCTGGCTCACACACAGGGCCAGCTGTTCAATTGTACCGCTCGAGTTATCCTTGTCTTCCAGATGCCCAACTGCCGGCAGAACACGCATGACTCAAAGTTCCTCCCCTGATCAGTATGCACCTCAGCGGGAACCCCAAAGTAGGCAAACATACCTTCAAACTGGACATCCGCCACTGTCCTCGCCAGCGTAGGCCTTTAGCCATTTTGTAAAATAGTCCATGGCGACAACCACGAACCGATTTCCTTTAGGGGTCTGTGGAAACAGTCTCAGTACATCCACGGCCACACAATCCATTGAAGAGCTGACCAGGCATTGTTGTATGGGACCGGCCCATTGGCCCATTTTTTAGCAATGCAGGCATCACACCGACCACATTAGGACTCCACATCTGTATGGCAGGTGTGCCAATAGAACTCTTGCCAAAATTTCCAACCCCTGACCGTCCATGCATTGCCATCAGAACCAAGCGGAGACAGGACTTAGGCTCTACTGTCTGCCACTTGGTTACATCTGCGCAAATTCCACGAATCCTCTCTGCAACACTCCTGAATTCAATGCCAGGCCATCTCGCATGGACCACAGCCCCCTCACCACTGGACCATAAGCCATGATCTCTTCCGACTGGTCTCCTTCCTCCTTCGATGACTAACTGGAGCTCGGGGCTCTTAAGCTGTTCAACGGCCTAGGCTACATTTACTTCAGGCTGCACTGCACAACAAGATGCCTCTGTCCCTCTGGGGTCTTGTCAGCCAGTCACAGACATCACATATCCAGCCAGTCGCTCACATTGTGGGTAGGATGCAATACAGGTGCACCTTGACAACCTGTATTCCAGTGACATTTCTTCTTGTGATGCTGGATGGTGAATTGAAACTCCTTCAGGTGTTCTATCCATTGTGCGACCTGTCCTTATGGCTCCTGGAAAGACAACAGCCAACGCAAGGAATCTGTTTGGATCACAAAAGGAAGACTGCAGAGGCGATGCCTGAAATGGCTGACTGCCTCCACCACGGCTAAAAGTTCTATAATTACAAGTTGAAGGCCCGACTGCAGTAGGCAATGACGCTGTCTCCCTTTTTCCCCTCCTGGGAGAGAACCGCTCTACGTTACTGGCGTCTGTGTCCAGGATGAAAGGTAATCTAGGGTCTGGGCCTGTCCCTGTCGCAGTCTTCGGTCTAGCATCAGCACTGAGGGGGACCTGGCAATACCCGCTATGCAGATCTAGCGAAGATAACCACCTGGACCCAGCAATCTGATCCAGCGACTTATCAACCCCAACAACATCACTGGCTGAGGTGGCAAAGATGGTATAATCTTGGTCAATTACACGAGGCATGGACTCTACTAGACCCCTGAAGGTGTGCTGTGCTATCTGGCACCAAGATGTTAGCAGTCCTGTAAGTTGTGAGGTGGGGTGTAACGACTTAGGCAAATTAGACACATAATCACCTGTTACATTTAACAAATATGCTTTAAATACTTTATGCTTAGTAACAGACCTTCCCCCAACAGAGAAAGGTCTCCAGTTACCAGGGCTACCATCAGATAAGACGATAAGACAGATAAGGACCCATAGACCCAATGCCCTTAAACAGACTTTCCTGCATTCATTTATATAAATGAAAATGCAACCCAGGACATTGTATGTACATATACAGGGAGTGCAGAATTATTAGGCAAATGAGTATTTTGACCACATCATCCTCGTTATGCATGTTGTCTTACTCCAAGCTGTATAGGCTGGAAAGCCTACTACCAATTAAGCATATTAGGGGATGTGCATCTCTGTAATGAGAGGGGGTGTGGTCTAATGACATCAACACCCTATATCAGGTGTGCATAATTATTAGGCAACTTCCTTTCCTTTGGCAAAATGGGTCAAAAGAAGGACTTGACAGGCTCAGAAAAGTCAAAAATAGTGAGATATATTGCAGAGGGATGCAGCAGTCTTAAAATAGCCAAGCTTCTGAAGCGTGATCATCGAACAATCAAGTGTTTCATTCAAAATAGTCAACAGGGTCGCAAGAAGCGTGTGGAAAAACCAAGGCGCAAAATAACTGCCCGTGAACTGAGAAAAGTCAAGCGTGCAGCTGCCAAGATGCCACTTGCCACCAGTTTGGCCATATTTCAGAGCTGCAACATCACTGGAGTGCCCAAAAGCACAAGGTGTGCAATACTCAGAGACATGGCCAAGGTAAGAAAGGCAGAAAGTCGACCACCACTGAACAAGACACACAAGCTGAAACGTCAAGACTGGGCCAAGAAATATCTCAAGACTGATTTTTCTAAGGTTTTATGGACTGATGAAATGAGAGTGAGTCTTGATGGGCCAGATGGATGGGCCCGTGGCTGGATTGGTAAAGGGCAGAGAGCTCCAGTCCGACTCAGACGCCAGCAAGGTGGAGGTGGAGTACTGGTTTGGGCTGGTATCATCAAAGATGAGCTTGTGGGGCCTTTTCGGGTTGAGGATGGAGTCAAGCTCAACTCCCAGTCCTACTGCCAGTTTCTGGAAGACACCTTCTTCAGGCAGTGGTACAGGAAGAAGTCTGCATCCTTCAAGAAAAACATGATTTTCATGCAGGACAATGCTCCATCACACGCGTCCAAGTACTCCACAGCGTGGCTGGCAAGAAAGGGTATAAAAGAAGAAAATCTAATGATATGGCCTCCTTGTTCACCTGATCTGAACCCCATTGAGAACCTGTGGTCCATCATCAAATGTGCGATTTACAAGGAGGGAAAACAGTACACCTCTCTGAACAGTGTCTGGGAGGCTGTGGTTGCTGCTGCACGCAATGTTGATGGTGAACAGATCAAAACACTGACAGAATCCATGGATGGCAGGCTTTTGAGTGTCCTTGCAAAGAAAGGTGGCTATATTGGTCACTGATTTGTTTTTGTTTGGTTTTTGAATGTCAGAAATGTATATTTGTGAATGTTGAGATGTTATATTGGTTTCACTGGTAAAAATAAATAATTGAAATGGGTATAAATTTGTTTTTTGTTAAGTTGCCTAATAATTATGCACAGTAATAGTCACCTGCACACACAGATATCCCCCTAAAATAGCTAAAACTAAAAACTACTTAAAATATTGATACAAAAATATTCAGCTTTGATATTAATGAGTTTTTTGTGTTCATTGAGATTGTTGTTGTTCAATAATAAAATTAATCCTCAAAAATACAACTTGCCTAATAATTCTGCACTCCCTGTATATATCTGCCTTGTAAAGTGTCCCTTGTATGGCATTTCGTTTTATGCATATCTTATAAGCAAACTACTAGTTCATGTAACCTCACATATGTCATGTCTCCTATCAAATTAATGCTCATTTCACGACTTACACTTTTGTGTATGTCCCTTCCTCAGAGGAGGCAGTGTGTGTTTGTTGTATTAAATGGAGTATAAATGGGCACAGACCCTTGAAACAAAGAGCCATAAAATCCCCAACAATCCCATTGGTTGAGTCGACCCTGTGGGTGGGACTTCTTGCAGACTTTAAAGAGAGATGCACAGATCCGCCCTCTCTCTCTTGCTGAACCAACGCGCCATTTTGGCTGGCTCTCAGCCAGGGCAAGTAGGCCAGGCTGATAAGGCCTACACACACATCAAGCCATGTACGTGTGTGGGACAGGAAATCCGATGCCACCACATGGCCGGTGGGCCAGCAGGCCCAACACCTCAAGCCATGTGCAACTTCATCAACCTCGACGGAGTCTAAATAACCATGCAAGTTCATCATATCTGCTTTAGTCAACGCAGAAGAAATCGATTGCAACTTTAACACCATCTGACCGAAATATCAAGGCTTTCTCCTGTGATTGTACATCGGACGCTCGCCAACAGCTCAGGCTAAATGCAAGTATCGTACGATATACAAATCGCTGTGTAGTTAGTAAAACAAAAGACAAAAGACAAAAGAGCTTGTAGTCACTGATGGCTCTCCCAGGTGTTTTCATAGCTTCATCCAACTGTTCTGACCCAGTTCTTCAACCACTTTAACTCTACATATTACTCATTTACGTATTTGTTTTGTGTGTATTTTTATGAGAGTTTAGTCTTGTCCGTGATTTAGTTAATACAATTTGTGCACAATATATGTTTGGTCCTGACTCCCTGCCTGCAAACAAATTGTCCCTTAAATGATCAATCTTGTTATGCGCTCTAAGCGCTGTAAATACAAAGGAAGAATTCTTTTTTTGTGGCCATGAAAAATATCCTTTTCTTAGAATTAATTAATAATCAATACTGAGTGTTCACAGGATGAACTGAATTATTGATTGTAATGTTAATGTAGCTACATTAAGTTAATCTATTTAACTGATTCAAACATTCAGTTGAGTTATGAATAATTATTAATATTTCCCCTCTGAGCTAATTCGCTACAGGGGCCTCCATGGATCAGACTTTATTTGTTCTGCACATCCCATAGATGCTCGATTGGATTGAGATCTGGGGAATTTAGAGTCCTAATCAACACCTCAAACTCGTTGTTGTGCTCCTCAAACCATTCCTGAAGCATTTGTGCTTTGTGTCAGGAGCATTATCCTGCTGAAAGAGCCACAGCCACCAGGGAATACCGTTTCCATGAAAGAGTGTACATGGTCTGCAACAATGCTTAGGTAGGTGGTACGTGTCAAAGTAACATCCACGTGGATGGCAGGACCCAAGGTTTCCCAGCAGAACATTGCCCAAAGCCTCAAACTGCCTCCGCCGGCTTGCCTTTTTCCCATAGTGCATCCTGATGCCATGTGTTCCCCAGGTAAGCCACGTACACGCACCCGGCTATCCACGTGATGTAAAAGAACACGTGATTCATCAGACCAGGCCACCTTCTTCCATTGCTCCGTGGTCCAGTTCTGATGCTCACGTGCCACTGTTGCTGCTTTCAGCGGTGGACAGGGGTCAGCATGGGCACCCCACACGGGCCAGCCTTCGCTCCCCATGTGCATCAATGAGCCTTGGCCTTCCATGACCCTGTCGCCGGTTCTCCACTGTTCCTTCCTTCGAGCACTTTTGATAGATCCTGACCACTGCAGACCGGGAACACCCCACAAGAGCTGCAGTTTTGGAGATGCTCTGACCCAGTCGTCTAGCCATCACAATTTGGCCCTTCCTCGCTCAAATCCTTACGCTTGCCCATATTTCCTGCTTCTAACACATCAACTTTAAGGACAAAATGTTCACTTGCTGCCTAATATATCCCACCCACTAACAGGAGCCGTGATGAAGAGATCATCAGTGTTATTCACTTCACCTGTCAGTGCTCATAATGTTATGCCTGATCGGTGTAAGTTGATATAATGTATGTTACATGATGTATTTTAACAATTTTGTACAATAAAACTTTTGTTTTATTTAGGTATATTTTTATTACCACAAAAAATTAACCGATTACTTAATTAATCTTCGAAATAATCGACCGATTAATCAATTACCAAAATAATCCCTAGTGACAGCCCTATTTGATTCAATGGCACTGTTTGCTGAGAAACACACACACACACACACACACACACACTTCTCTCCCACTCACACACATACACTCACTCACACACTCACACACACTCAAACACACACACTCACTCACACACACATTCACACACACTCACACACACTCAAACACACACACTCACACACACACACAAACAGACACACACACTCACACACACTCAAACACACACACACACACTCAAACACACACACTCACTCACAAACACACACGAACACACACACACACACACACACACACACACACACACACACACTCACTCACACACACACACACACCTTGTACTCCCAGAGGTTCAGTGAGACTCTGAGCTCTTTGAGTTTGTGCAGTTCCTCCAGGATGATCCGTCTGTGAGACTGATTCTCGATCATGAACGGAGCCGCAGGCAGATCATCATCGCTGAGAGCAGACAGTAATCTAACACACACACACACACACACACACACACACATCAAAGGTCACATTTAAAGTCTCACTGATGATCTGCTGTTGAATGTTCAGTGCTGTAGGTCTCCAGGACTGACAGACGCTCATCTTACATCCATGACTTCACATGAAATGTTAGATTGTGTGTGTGTGTGTGTGGGTGGGTGAGTGTGAGTTACCTGCCGTTGATCTGCTCCCTGTGGAAAGTTTCTTTATACTGATTGGTCCAGACACCCAGATGCTCCACCCACAGCGTGACATCATCAGAGCTCCACCTGCTGAGTGATTTACTGAGCAGCGTCTCATGACTGGAGTCGGCACTGAACGCGCGGTACACTAACAACACCACCTACACACACACAAGCAGTAATTATGTAGTGCAGCAGCTCATCACGTGTGTGTGTGTGTGTGTGTGTGTGTGTGTGTGTGTGAGTGTGTGTGAGACTTACAGCCACGCAGCTCAGTGCTGTCAGGACTCCAGAGCAAAACTCTCCGATGTTGATATTGATGATGTTCACTGGCGCAGCTACACGACGCACCGGTCTCTCCCCGTGCTGCTGGAACGCCAGGAGAACACGACAGAGCCGCGGGTCACTCAGGACGGCCTGCTTCCGTCGGCTCACGTCAGCAGGAAACCGCTTCTCCACTGCATCCCTGTCTCACACACACACCTGTGCGTTTTCACTCCTGTAAATAAAAGAAGCAAGTGTGAACAGAACCAGACGTCGCGTCTCTCACCGGAGGAGGATGTTGACTTTGGGAAAGCCCTGCCATATCACTCGACATTCTGGGCAGTCGGTCCGGAGACCGGACGCCCACCACGTGGCCAGGCAGTGCCGGCAGAAGCTGTGTCCGCAGGTGAGCGTCGTGGGATCGACCAGCACCTCGTAGCAGCAGTGACACGTGAACTCAGACAGACCCTCCGCCGGCTCCTCGGACTCGCTGGGCTCCGGGTCTATGGTGATCCGCATGTCCATCAGGCTCTGTCAACACACACACGCACAGATAATTCACAGGAAGGTGTCGCAAGTATTTCGCTTCAGAAGACCAAATCATTTTGCGAGTAAAACTGGCATTTCCCACAAAATCCGACCCGGCAGCTCAAATTATAAATCATTATTATAAGATTACCGTTGTGGGACGGTAAGATTCATAGACATTAAAGACACACATAAAACATACACAGCTATAACAACACATCCAAAAAGATAACACAACTAAAAGGAATTGGGTTTACAATAATTTTTTTTTTTTTTAAATGTCTACATATACAATATTATTGATTTAAATAGAAGTAAATAATAAACAAATAAATCAATAACTAGTACTTGAGAAAGAAGACAGCACATACAATTTACATTTTCAACTCTAGACGGTGATAAGATTGATTTTTATTCCGTAAACCATGTCGTCACAAATGTAATGACCCTTTTATGGATTAAAATGAATTAAATTAAAGAATTTAAGGGAATTAAGAAAAGAAAAAAACAGAATGAAAAAGCGTAATTTATAGTAAACAATTTCTTCATTTTTAAAATAAGCAATATTGACTCTTAATCGCAGTCTAATAAGCCTAAAAGTGTTGATTTTTAAATTTTCTTGTCTCGTAAAACCAATTATGAATTACATTACATGAATCGTCATAACGAAATAATCGAGTAGTTTGCCTTGCTACTGTCGGCCATTTAATGTTTTAGTCGAAAAACCGTTAGATATTAAATGTTTAAATCTTACCTCAGACTCTCGACCGTTAGAGCGGGAGCGCGCGCGCGGGAATTCTTTGATTTGATAACTTTATTTTGCTTAACCAGAATATCCGTCTCGACTGGATCGCCATGGGGTTACTGAGCCATGTGTAAGATGGTTCTAAAGAATAATTAGTCTTTTGAAAAAAATCAGTATTTGTGTATTTTTAATTGAATGTAAATAAGAGTTGAACCAATCACAGTCGCTTCTGATTATTGGATAGTAATTGTCCATTTCGTTATTTATCAAAAATCACTGGAACAGTTTTTAAATCACATCTTATGTGTTAATTATTAGGATGAAAATATATGAAAATAATTGCAGTCAGTGGGCCTCACAGCGCCTCCTGCAGGCACAGACAGGGCCCGGAAGTGCGAGTGGGTGTTTCCGGCGGCGGGGGTTAAAGCTTCCAGTGTGTGTTTGTGTGTATTTCGCTGCTTTTGAGGATGGAGGTCACGAGACAGAGTAAGACAATACAATTATCAAAATACACCGCTGTAAAACCACACGCAGATTCGCGCATAGACACACACTCGCAAGCGCGCGTGCTAATGTGACGATGCGCGCGCTCGCGATGTGTGTGATTAGTTGTGTGTGTTGATGTGTGTTAATCTTGTATGGCGCAGATTTTAAGGAGGTTCTTCCAGAGGTGTGTAACGCGGTGCAGGAGGCGGATTTCATCTCTATAGACGGAGAGTTCACGGGTCAGTGTATATATATGTGTGTGTGTGTTAAGACTATGTCTGTGTGTATGTGTTAATACTGTGTGTGTGTGTGTTGTTGTAGGAATCAGTGATGGGCCGTCAGTCAGTGCTCTGACCAATGGACTGGACACACCGGAGGAGAGATACACCAAACTGAGGAAGGTAAAGAACACACACACTAAGATGGTGCACACTTATGTTATTATGAATGACCAACATGGTGGAATAAGCCCCGCCTTCTAATTAAAAGAGCCAATTGCTGATTGATAGTCATGTGGAATTAGGGTTAGGGACTCTTGCCAGTCATTTTTGGGATTTCTTCGGATGTAATCCCCATATTCGTCCAATCTCTGGTGCCATTTATTTAATTTATAACTGCTGTTTCTTTCTCTTATTGATTGTATTCACCCTTTGCCGGGAGTTTGATTGACAGCCAATCTGACCAATCAGGGCTCCAGACGAACTTTTTTTCCTTGGTTGCACTGGTGCGCCTAACTTTATTTAGGTGCACCCAAATTTTTCCCTGGCTTGCATCACCTTTAACCCCACAATTTCAAGGTCACCTTTATCACGCTCTGTATACATTCATATATATTATGTAAATGAAAACATAATGTATGCATTTACACAGGGATTAAAATCACGGGAAACAATGCTTTGAACATTACTATTTTAAGTGTTATAAATTTAAAAAAATAATGAAATAAATAAATACAACTCATAATAAATAATAATACGATATTTAATGTCCTCTGCCTGCTATATATATCATGCTTTGATTGTCATAATTATGTGGTAACATTACTGATAGGCTATTGTAGGCTACGGTGGCCTATAGTTGTTTATATTTCTTAATAAAATTGTGCCACCTGGAGCAAATGCTATAATGAAATTATGAATTATTACTGGTAGATCACAGCAGGATTAAAAGTGGTCGAAAGTACAACAAATTAACAATGATCCTAATGTTAACGTTTCAGGTAGGACAGCAGATATATCAGCAAATATCGTTCTCGGAGATTATTTTTGGAATATAATATAACCATGCACAATCACAGTGACGCCGCCTGGGTTAAGCATTCACTGTATCTGAGGGAAATGTTGCCGCGCGATCTGCCAGTCTCTTCAGAGGAAGATTACAAACGGCGAACGCTCTGTTATTCTGGTGGTTTGCTTGACGATGTGAGTACAGGACTCTTTTACTTTATTGGTAGACATTATTTTAATTTGCCTAAAACATGGAGCTAATCCTGTTTTGTCTCCCGCTTCTTGATTCTCACGGCGCCTGAGCTGACACTGATAGGCGATTGTCATGATAATGACGTAGTTTAGGGTGGCTCAAGTTCATTCCCACACACACACCTTCAGTGTAATGGACTCACAAACCGGTTAAGCGTCGCCTTTGATACTAGGGGCTGAGGTGGGTCAGATCCGGCGTATTTTAAATCTGCTTTTATGCCGCATTGCGTCTTTACACAGGATTTGGAGCAGACGCAGAGCCGCTTTAGATCCGCCTTAACTCGACTGTGTAAAGATGCCTTATGGGTCTATTTCTTTTCATTGTTAGTCGTCTGTTTTCTTGTTTATTTTGCTGATGCTGATTGCCATAACTGATTCTCTGGTGCTCAGGTCGCAGTTTCAATCACACACAGCATGGAGCAGTGTAGGCCTACAGGAATATCTGGACCACAGCCAATCAGAGGCAAAGACCCGCCCCATCTCTGTCTCTGATTGGTTTAGACCACGATATGATCCAACCATGAGTGTGAGTTCTGTCAAAGGAGAACAAACGCTTCATTCGTGGAGAGGCAGCGGATGCGAGGACGTTAGGTGCACCGGTGCGACCTAGAAAAAATTTTTTAGTCGCACTCTAGAGCCCTGCCTATAATAATGCAGATATCTGCCATTTTGTCAGACCATTTTTATAGTTGGTAAATTAACATCTGTGAACTTGGGAAAAAAGTGTGTTTTGGCGATTTTCCGCGGGCGAAACAGCGTTCCTTCTGATGTTTATTTAGAGGAAGAGCTGATCGGTCCATTCCCACATGTGCACATCACAACTGCACGAGGAAAACACAAATTAACTAATTAACAAATAAACACATTTATGGATGATGATGATGCAGACGTTTAAACTCTGAGGCGTAACCCACTGGATGCTAGTCATTAAACTTGGATCGCTCCGGCCCGGTTTACTGCTGGTGTTGAGATTCGTTTGGTTGATCGGGGCAGAAGTAGAGGAGGGATATTTCCGTCTATTGGTCGAAATATTGTTTTTTTTAATACATTGTCACTATAATTGATGAACCAGTACAAAGTTTCTCTGGTGACACTACGCAAAACTCTTCTGAGAGAACGCAGAAGCAGGGAAATATTTTTTTCCTCCATCAGCCTGTCCCTTTAGGGCCTCCGTAGAGCACTAGTAATCCCTGATCTAAAAAGGTGTGTATCTGGATCAGGGCGATCCAATCCAATTTTGATTATTAAAGGATCTTTACTTGCTTTCTGGAAAATTCAGTCACAATTTGAAGAAAAGTTTTATGACTTTGTGACTTCCTGCTTTTGTCCGTATATTAGGGAGTGGAAATGGCTAATAAGTGCTCCTCTGCTGCCATCTACTGGTTATAGTGGGCATTTAAAAATAACATTAAAATTGGATAATATTTAGAGCTTTGAAGTGCTGGAAAGTGTGCAGTCCAAATTAAACTTTTCTAAGTTTAAGGGTTCCCGTCATGTTAACGCTCCGATCTCCTGGTTTCCTGCAGCACTCTATGAACTTCCTGCTCTTCCAGTTCGGCATCTGCACCTTCAGATACGACCAGAACCAGTCTACGTACATCACTAAAGCCTTCAACTTCTACATCTTCCCCAGACCCTTCAACCGCACATCTCCGGACATCAAGTTCATCTGTCAGGTGAGAGGCTGGCCGCGCCGCTTGTCATCTGTACAGCCGCTCATGAATCTGACTCTGGCTCCTCTTCCTCCTCTAGAGCTCCAGCATCGACTTCCTGGCCAGCCAGGGCTTCGACTTCAATAAGGTCTTCCGCAGCGGTACGTGCACTCGCTCACTTCCTGTCATGTGATCTGGCTGTGTGAGTGACTGACAGCTGTGGTTTCCGCAGGCATCCCGTACCTGACGCGGGAGGAGGAGTCTCAGCTGAGGGAGCAGTATGAGGAGAGGCGGAGTCAGATGAATGGGGCAGGGCCTGTCACCTACACGCCCCCCTCTGGGATGGGTGTCTGCAGCGTCCCTGAGGACCAGAGGGACTTCATCAGGACTGTGGAGTGAGTGTCACACACACACACACACACACACACACACACACACACTACTGATCTGATGATGATGATGTGTGTTCAGGCAGAAGGTGGACGCTCTCCTGAAGAGCTCTGATCAGACTCTGGATCTGGAGCCCTGCACCGGGTCAGACTCACACACTCCTATATTAATTAATTGTTTGTAATCTGGTCTAAATATGAGTGTTAATATCCCGTGTGTGTGTTTCAGGTTTCAGAGGAAGCTCATCTATCAGACGCTCAACTCAAAGTGAGTCTCATGAGTGTGTGTGTGTGTGTGTGTGCTCAATGTCTCCTCATCTGTTGTTTGTTTCAGGTTTCCTAAACTTCACGTGGAGACGCTGGAGACGGAGAAGGTACAAACACACACTCATTCATAACCATTATATCAATAAACATCCACTCATACTCTGTGTGTGTGTTGTCAGAAGGAGCGTTTCATCCAGATCAGTAAGGTGGATGAAGAGGAGAGGAGGAGGAGAGAGCAGCAGAAACAGCTGAGAGAACAGGTGTGTGTACACACACTCTCGCTCACACACTCGCGCGCACACACAATCTGAACATTGCGTCTAACAAGCATAAATAAAATAAAAAAAACATTACTTAAATATTATCACCCATAACATGTATAACACAAGTATTTCATTTTTCCTTTTTTTTTTAATTTATTTTTTTATTCAAAATATTCAACTTGCTGGCAATGTCAAAATATTATGATCATGTGAGTTGATCTATAATGCGTGATGGGCGTCGCTGCAGTTCAGCGAATCGGATCTGTCAGGTTCACAGCCCGTCAATTCACCCACTTCTCCTGAAATGCATGGAAGTGGTGGGAGAAAAATAGAGTAAACTTTAGTTACTTGCACAATGTGTATCTGATATGAATATATCAGACATCGCTGTGTATTTTACAAACTATAAATGTATTGTTTTGCTAGTACTTGTGTATTTAAATGAGTCTCTGGCTCAGCGAAAGCATTGTGCACTCGCACTAGGGATGTGACGGTGAGGAAGTTTTCCCACCAGTTAACATCACCGGTATCACGGGCGTGGGCTTTTAAATCGCTGATTCTAAACCGAAAGTAAAATGCACACGCTCTGGCATTCATAACGGAGAGCAGCAAAGTTGAGCTTCCATAGGAAAGACCTGAAAACACACACACTGAATGAATGACAGTGCGGCCGTGCACATTTTAATTTCGGTTTAGAATTAGCATCAATTTGGGGACGGGTTGCTTGAATTGTGGGTTTATTAGCCTATTATTCTTAATGGAAAACACAACAACAGAACAGTACAACAAACTCACTTCAATAGGCGCTTTTGCATTTCGCTTTGAAACCTAATCTTCCGCGATCATCTGGTCTGTCAGCTCCTCACTCCTGATGAATGAGATCTGACTCTTGTTCGGCTGAGCAGACGCATTCAGTTTTTAATTGTGGTGTCATAATGGAGAGCACTCGTCTTTTCTTGGAGGTAGAAAAACAAAGTTTGACCTGCAGGATTTCTTATAAAGATTTAAAAATGAAAGAAAAGACGAGAGTCGGCTGTTTTAGCCTATTGTGAGTTTTAATTTAAAATCGTTGTGATTTTTAACCATAGCCTATGTTTTGCGTGGGCAACGTAATGTAGAAATCTAAAGTACTAGGCTATATAATATAAAGTAATGAGTTGAATAAAACGTTAAGATGTAGTTTAAACGTGACATCTATGAAAGTGTAGACGAGAGAACTGCAATGCTGACAAGCCATGTTCAGTAACAACTTTTGGATTTGAAATAAAAAATTATGAATAAAAGCTGTGAAGGCACAACAGTGCGCGCTGCTCCTGCACCGCAGACGGAGTGTGTGTGAAACCGGCATAACTCGCACCAATGCAACCATAAATTTGTACTCGCACATTATCAAAAAATTATCGCATTTTGGTCACAGTCTAGAGCCCTGTACACACACACACACTTCCTATCACACATGTGCACACCCACATGCACTCACACACACTTGTTCACTCTCTCAGCTCATGTACTGATGGACTGCCTGTTGTCACATGACCTGGTCTCTGACGTTCATGACATCTCATTCACTTCCTTGATCTGATGTGTTACAGGAAGAGCTGAACGATGCCGTGGGTTTCTCCAGGGTCATTAGAGCCATCTCAAAGTCTGTGAGTCTCACACACACACACACACACACACACACACACACACACACACACACACGTATACACCATATATTGATAATGAAGTATTAGAACTTATAATAACCGTAATTATTCCCTCATGCGCCCAGTTTTTCCCAGGAATCTCATTCAGTAATTAATCTGAATCTTGTTTTGAATGAGGCTCATTGTGTGTGTGTGTGTCTGTGTGTGTCGCAGGGTAAACTGGTGGTGGGTCACAACATGCTGCTGGACGTCATGCACACCATCCATCAGTTCTGTGCACCACTGCCTGAGGTAATGTGACGAGGCACTGGAGGATTGTGGGAATGTGTGATGTATGACAGTCTGATGAGCTCTGTGTGTTTACAGGAGCTGGATGACTTCAAGGAGGTGGCCATGTCTGTGTTTCCCAGGTAAATGGATCACATGATCATCACTCGTGTGTCTGCTAGCATGTGTGTTTGCTTACGCTCTGTGTCTGTGTGTGTTTCAGGCTCTTGGACACCAAGCTGATGGCATCGACGCAGCCCTTCAAGGTGTGTGTGTGTGTGTGTGTGTGTGATGATATGATGATCCGGAGCTGTGTGTTTAATGACTGTTGTGTGCAGGAGATCATCAGCAACACGTCACTGGCTGAACTGCACAAACAGCTGAGAGAGAAACCCTTCAGATCGCCTGTCACCGGTACGTACTCGCACGCACGCACCTGTCACACGCACACTCTAGCACAGGCCTCATCCGTGTTGTTCATGTGTTCAGAGTGTCCTGAAGGCCTCCGGAGTTACGACACGTCCACAGAACAGCTTCATGAAGCAGGATATGACGCCTTCATCACCGGACTGTGCTTCATCTCCATGGCAAACTACCTGGGTGAGACGTGTGTATGTGTGAAGCCTCCGCTCATCCAATCAGAACTCAGTCTGAACCGTCTCTTTATAAACTAATGTCTCTTTTCTCTCAGGGACTTTCCTCACTCCTCCAAAGAGTCACATTTCTGCTCGCTCCAAACTCCTCGAACCCTTCTACAACAAGTGAGACACGTGCACGAACACACACAGATGATGTGTGATCTTGGTCTGATCTGAGTTAATGTGTGTTTTCCAGGTTATTCCTGATGAGGGTGATTGACATTCCCTACCTGAACATGAGTGGCCCTGACTGTAAGACACACTCACACTTACACTCACACTTACACTTACACTTACACTTAATAAACTCAAGTATCATGTATCGATCTAGTGCAGCCCAAGAGAGATCACGTCCTATATGTCACGTTCCCTAAAGAGTGGAAGACCAGTGACCTGTACCAGCTCTTCAGCGCCTTCGGTAACCCAACACTCACCTACACACACCCCTACCTGTCACAGTCTTTGGTCTGTGTGCTGATCTGTGTTTGTCTCAGGTAACATCCAGGTGTCTTGGATCGACGACACATCGGCGTTCGTGTCTCTCAGTCAGACGGAGCAGGTTCAGATAGGTAAGACCCTCAGAGCCGCTGATGTGCTTCACTGTGTGCTTGTGTCCTGACACGTGTATGTGTGTGCAGCCATGAACACCAGCCGCTACGCCGAGAGCTACCGCATCCAAACCTACGCAGAGTACCTGCAGGCCCGGCAGAAGAACACCAGCTCCAGCAGGAGGTGGGCCTCCGACGGCTGGGCGGACACTTCCTATAGTGCCACTGCCATGGACACCAGCCGGTGAGTCCGAGCGTCTCTTCAGGCACAGAGCACGAGGTTAGTCAGTCATGTGACCCTGTGTGTGTGTGTGTGTTCAGGCTGCACGCGGTCAAGAGGAGCATCAGTCCGTCTCTAGAGGAGCAGAATCATAACGCGGACAGCAGCTGGACCCACTACAGCAGCGTCAAGAAGATCAAGACCGACGGTCAGTGTGTGCAACGACAGCACTATAACTAAATGTATTGGCGCCCACAACAACAAACTATAACGGTAACGATTGCCGTATTGGCGCCCACAACAAACAACAATAACTATAACCGTAACGATCGGCGTGTTGGCTCCCACAACAACAAACGATAACGGGTAATGATCGCCGTATTGGCTCCGACAACAACAAACGATAACGGGTAATGATCGCCGTATTGGCGCCCACAACAACTAAAGCCGGGTACACAGTGCGATTTTATAATAGTCCTTTTAAGATTGTTTCTTGTCAGACTGTACGAACATGATCCCCTCTGTAAGCCATGTCACACTGTAAGATTGAAGTTGTCAATGTCAGACTGTACGATAGTTGAGGCGCGCTAAAACGGACGCACGCAAGAAAATCGTTCAGAGTTTTATATCAATGAATGACTCGTTCGGTGACGGTGAGCTGCATTACACGTGGGATTTAAATGGTGGCTACAAAGAAATCTCTAGCACTCATTTTGGTCTTAGTTTGTCTTGAAAAACTAAGATAATTTGTCAGTCGTCGTAGGAGAAGTCACACTGCAGGATTGTGCGCCAAATCTTCTGACGCTGCCAGAATTTCGTCTGAGGTAAAATTTGATCGCAGCGCTCATTAATCGGCTGCCAGGGAAAATTTCAAACTAACGATCAAAGACTTCAGATTTTAGCCTAGGATCAGAGGAATCTTTTAGGATTTGCAAAATTTGTTTCAGACAGCCAAATCGTGGCCAAAATGTCATAACGGTAACTATAACTGTAACAGTCACTGTATTGGCACCCACAACAACGAACAATAAATGTATACGTAATGATTGCTGTATTGGTGTCCACCACAACGAACGATAACCATTACGAAAACCGTAATGATCGCTGTGTTTGCGTCCACAACAATGAACGATGACTATTGATAATGGTAACAATCTCTGTATTAGTTATTGTAGTTATAGTTATCATTTGTTGTTGTAGATGTCAATGAATTGACATCTACAACAACAAACTGTAATAACCATAACTACAACTAAAATAACAATGATAACCGCAATGATAATATTAGCGCCCACACAGCGCAACTTCGATCTGTTTATTTGAAGCACTGCAGTTTTGTTGTCTGCCGCTTCAACTGTTTGCACTCTTTAAAGCAGGAGGAATTCTGATTGGCTGAATTGATTCGTTAACCTAACTTCTCTTTCTCTGCCGGTGTCACAGGAAGCTGCTCACAAACATATGCTAACGTCGATGACTCCGAGGCATCCTGTGATTGGCCTAGACTGCAGTAAGTGCCCCGCCCCTTTAACTCGCTCAGATGATGTCATGACCCGTCGTCTGATCGGCTGCTGTTTGTTCAGGCCTGAAGGTGGAGCGTCAGTGAGCCCAGTGCAGGAGGATTCCTCGGCCAATCAGAGTCAAGGTAAAAGGAGCCGCAAGCAGAAGAAGAGGAAGTCCGACGGTGAGCGCTCTTATTGACGTACGGAGACTTACTTTCGTCCGCTGAACTTGAGCGTTTGTTTGTTTTCTCTCACACAGCTTCTGAAACGACGCCGCCGACGCTCTTCGACGTTCCTCAGGTTTGGTAGCGAGAGCTCAGCAGCCAATCGGGACCCTCGCTCAGCCAACAGCCAATCAGAAGACAGCACTTAACTCCTGACGTGTCGTCTGTGACCTCTCCTTACATGGCCGAAGTTCAGAGTGTTTTAAAGGTGCTGAAGTTACTGAGCCATTTCCTGTCTGAGAGTGTGTGTGTGTGTGTGTGTGTGTGAGTATTTTACCGCCGTTTCCCAGAGCGCTCCCTCATTTTAAATGTTGACGTGTCCTACAAGGTTTATTTATTCCTCGTGAGGGTTTGTTCATCTTTAGTTCCTTCAGTGAGAAAAAAAAAGTCTAATGATGTCATTGCGAATGTCCTGTTCATATCCTTGTATTATTTTGTATGAAATGTTCCCTTTTCCAAGGGAGATGAAATTAAAGAGTCTTTCTTAGTACGTCTGTGTTGGGCTGTTCATTCAAACACCCGTTTCTTTAGTTGGTAAATGATTCCCTTCGTTCAGTCATGATTCATTACAGATACGGGGGACGCTAAAGACATTTAAGACTGATCGGATTCAAATCACACACTCTAACCTTCCGAAGTTGGTCTTGCTTGTGTATTAGTTTATTCTTTAAATGTCACTTTGTGCAATGAATTGCGTGATGTTTAAGTTGTTTCAGGAAAAAAGGTCTGCCTAAAGAATAAATGTAATGTTTTCCTGCATTAGTGGCTCCAAATGTTTAAGTAAGTGTGTGTTTGTTCCCCAACCAAAAGTTGCCTAGACATTCTTTTCAACAACATATAATACTTACAGGTACACGATGTAATTTATTTTTATTATTAATTTAAATGGTCAATCCTTTAACACACCCTGATGAACCAAGACAAAAATACTAAGAAAAGCATTTTTTGCAATGTGGTGGGAAATTGTGTACATATACACTCGTGTCTCGTCATACACAGTAAAGTTGAGTGGAAAATTTAGATTTTATTAATAATAATAATATTATTATCGCCCAATCAGTGTCAAGCGCACGCCGATCACTTTTACCTCAGGATAGGCATTCAGAGTAGCTCGCTAGCTAGCAAATCGAGTATAATGCTAACTAAACAGTATTCTTTCATTTCTTACCTTGACCTGTTCGTGATGTAATGTTGACAGCCACCATTTAAATGATTATATTTAGATGAGTTAGAAAATATAAAACTAATGTTTCTGTAATTGACTCAAAATGATCAATCTATTATTGTGAATTACTTTCAGCATTTTGATAGATATACATTCAAAATCTCTTACTCGTTTAGGGATTTTATAAATGTGTGTTCTTTAAACTGGCCTTATGTGCAATTTGATAGTTTGGGCTAATTTTATCTTTTAAACTTACACCAACTTGAGAGGGTTGTGTAGTTTACAGCAGTCTGACAATTACCCTGAAAGTCTCAATTTTACCTCAAATGAATTGATTTTGAATTAAACTGAAATCTCATCACATGATATTAGTTATACTGTACCTCTTATGCAAGTTACACACATAAAAGATATTGGATAAAATAAGAGAAAGCATTTGTGAAATATTACTGCTCATCATATCTGGTTATTTGGTGTGTAACTAAACCGTAACAGTGGAAATACAAACTCATGTAAAACCAGATAGATTCGATTTTTCCTCCTTTGAAATGAATAATTATCTCTCTTCTGAAATATTTTTATTACTGCAGGAATTTTTCAACTTTTGGAATATTTTTTTATAGCATGATACAGGTGGTGTAGTATTTTATTTCATAAAATGTCACATCAGTACAGCAAGTCACATGAGGACTCCAAAGATAGTATGAGCTATACACCGATCAGGCATAACATTATGACCGGTGAAGTGAATAATGCTGATTATCTCTTCATCACCTGTTAGTGGGTGGGATATATTAGTCAGCAAGTGAACATTTTGTCCTCAAAGTTGATGTGTTAGAAGCAGGAAAAATGGGCAAGCGTAAGGATTTGAGCGAGGAAGGGCCAAATTGTGAAGGCTAGACGACTGGGTCAGAGCATCTCAAAAATTGCAGCTCAAATGTGGTCTGCTCAAACAGACGATCTACTGGAGCTCAAATTGCATAGCCCTAACATCTTGGTGCCAGATACCACAGCACACCTTCAGGGGTCTAGTGGAGTCCATCAGAGACGGGTCAGGGCTGTTTTGGTAACAAAAGGGGGACCAACACAATATTAGGAAGGTGGTCATAATGATATGCCTGATCGGTGTATATATTCTGCATGGTGTGTCTCATTGTAGAATCAGTGCAGCAGGAAGTAGGAGAGCAGAGAACAGCAGAGGAACAGGATTGTCTGGGTGTCGCTCTTAGCGCGGTTATTCGGGATTCTCTGGGTGTCGCTCTTAACGCCGTTATTCGGGATTCTCTGGGTGTCGCTCTTAGTGCCCTTATACATGAAGCTCTGGATGACGCTCTGGGTGACGCTTTGGTCGAGACTCTTATCTCCGTTATATATGAAGCCCGGAGTGACGCCCTCATCACCGTTGCATAGGTTCCCCTCACAACATGAGAGGTCCTGAATAACAGAACATTTTAGGAGACCACAAATAGATTTAGTGATACAGCCTTTCACAAGCATTTGCGAGCCTCTGTTAGTCACTGGTGAAAAGAAAGAAAACACAGGTTTGGTCAGTCAGAGTTGGCCAGTGGAATATGTGAAATGATCTAAAGACTTCTCCAGATTCTCACATGTTGCTGTGATGCAGGCGTCCTCACTCCCTGAACAGCTCATGGTGTTTGAGCAGCTCGGTCCGTCACAGTAGTAGCACGTCCTTCCGTTGGGACTGATAGTTCTGGGATCTACCGGAGGAAAACCACTGCTCTAATCAAATATAACCTCTAGTCAAATAACACTGCTCCCATTCCCTATCAATTCTTGAAAGATAATCATCGACTGAATGTCGCATGGAAGTAAAACGAGTGTCGACTGTGAAGAAGATGAACACACAATACCTGGAGCATCTCTGGCGTTACAGAAGTCAGTGTCACAGCAGGAAAAAGCCACCTTTGATACGCCGAGGTTCATGGAGCCGTTTTGACAGTCGTCAATACATTCTTTTTTCTTAATTTTCAAACTAGTTCCACCTAAAAACACGAAGGATACATAGAAGCAGCGAGAGTTAAAAAAAGTATCATCTCATAGCTGCAAAGCAGAAGAGGACAGACCTAATTTCAGTCCATTTTAAGATTCTAGAGTCACGGTAAGTGTCTGAGAGAAAGCTAATTTCAGTTCTGTGTCAAGTGACATATATCACCGCTTCAGCACCGGTCAAATACAAGAGTGAATTTCAATCTATCGAATTGGACTTACCGATTTCCATTATGATTGCTGAGCTCATGCACTTGGAAAATCCAATGGGACACATCACCGGTTTTTTCAGACAGTAATTCATCACACTGTTGCACTCATAACACAAGCGGGAGTCCTGAAATGATCTGTATTTGTGCTCGGTGTCATTGCAAGCCCTGCTTGTGCTCGCAGTGACCAGAACAAACAGAAGAGCAACTGAGATTCGCAGGTCCATCTCTGATCAGAGGCCAATGAAAGGACGGGACTGCTTTATAGCTTATCAGAAGGGGTGGGTCTTCAAGAGAAAACCACCGGTCAACAGGAAGATGGTAAAATAATAAAACAAGTCGACAGTTTATGAAATAGGAACTCAAGTTTTTTATCAGTTAACGATAAAGCCTAATAAGGAAATCAATCTTTCTGTTTGTAAGGGATGCAGGTGTACTAAAGCCAACCTGTTGATAAAAAAGGGTAGAAATGATCTCAATATCTTTTCAATTAACCTTTAACCACATTCTTAATCAGAAACATCAAATTCATTCAAAAAGGCCAAAAAACAGGAAACTGACGGCTTTACTCCAACAAAAGAGATTTACCTGTAAGTTCAGCCTACATCAGGTAGTGATCAGGGAAGGTTATTGAGAAGTCAGTCATTTTCTCATTTTAACGTCAAACCGTCGCCTTTGATCACAAGACCTAAATCATCCTTCTGTCACTGCACATGGCTGTGCAAAGCATTATGACAGAGGGGTTTAAGGAAGTGTTGTGGTGGTTTTTGGGTGGGGAAACACAGAACCATCTGAACGACGTGTTATCTGTTATAAACTCTTTTATCTATTCACTTTAGATGAGAGCTCAGAAAAGCTTCTGGCGTGATTGTGCAGTGTGTTTCAGTGGTTGTGTCTGAAAAACAAACATGCAAATGCAACAGTTCCAGCATTTATGATCTTGTTATCCAGTTTAAAAACAAGCATCCAAAACACATGCAATTTGGGATGTTGGATATTGTTATTATTTTGTGATATTTTCTAAAGCAATGTACATTAGAAAAACGATACATAATTTGCACGGTAAATAACCTGTGTGTGTAAGGGTTACTCTCGTTCATTATTTGTTTCCATGGTTTCTAGTTGAATCACACACCTGTTCCCTGTTCTGTTGATTATAATTCACTGTGAATATAACCCCCAAGTTTGCTCAGTTCTGTGTTCTTCGTCTTATTTCTCCTGATTTATTTAAACGTCTTTGAATTCATTCTGCTTTGTGCGTGTTGAACTACTATGTGACAGCATTTATATTTGTCAATTTATAATGCTTATATTTGTGGAAGTTCATTGATCTGTGCACGTGTGAGAGGAAGTCCCCGCTGTGGGTTTGGGGTTTTCTTCTTCTCATGCATTTTCCATTTCTATTTGATGTTTACATTTTCTGGGTTAAAGGCATAAATGGAACAACAGTGGTTCTCAACTGGTTTTGCCACGGGACCTACATTTTCATTAAGCCGTGACCCAATTTTTTAGGAATTTGACCTTCATCAATTTGGTATATATAAATAAAAATTGGTTGACACACACCATCTTTCCTTACTTAACATACACATAAATTGTTAGACTGATACTGGTGAATAAACAGCATAATGTAAGGCTATTAAATTCAATAATTCAATAAAGTTAGTATGCATGAGCCAGAAACTCTATAACAAGCAACCAATAACAAGTTTTATTATAGTGTTATATTAACATATTATTTATTAAAACCAAGCCAGTTCAACTTATCATATAAAGCTGTTTGTGTATGTTTATTCACATTGCTTCAAACATAAGTGCAAAACACAGTAACGAGGAATCTTTGTACAGACTTTTGTTAGTTGCATTATTTTTTAATATTGTTATTAATATCACCACCCTTTATGGATAATTAGTGACTAATTAGTAAACAATACAGGTGTTATGATTAACTAAACTGAAGATCATAATTGCAATTCACGTCATTTAAATTCAATTGGGCTCAAGGAAGGCAATAGAGACGCTACTCATCTGTACAGTCAACATCTGTCACAGACACGTGATTTCTCACAACACACATTTCCATTGGTTATGTGTGGTTTAGATGTGGGATGAGTGTGTGTGTGTGTGTGTGTGTGTGAAATGAGAAAGGTCAGTGTTACGCGGATCAGTACTGCATCAGCCCCCATTTTCTGTTTATTTGGCATTTTATAACCTCCAGTAGTTTATACTTTTAGTAATAAAATCAAGAATTGGTGATTTTAATTCTCTTTAACCTTTAAGCAGCAAACGTACAAAGAAAAGATTTCCAGTGTTTTCACTGACTAACTTAATTTATAAACAAATCTTGTTAACAGGTCTTCAAGCCAACCCAATGTGTCCACAGTGTGTGTAAACAACCAGCCTATAATGGTAAAAATCCTCCCAATACTTTTGTTATAATCCCATCGATCATTATCAATCTCTCATATTTCCCTCCACTCCTGCGTAAGAGTAGGGAAGCCCCGCCCATGACTGTTGCTGATTGGCCCTTTAGCAGAGACACGCCCCTGAGTGAGAAGCACAGAGACGCCATCTCTGTTTACTCGCTGTATCAGCGCTGGAGTATCACAGTGTGTGCACCACAAACATCACTAATGTTCTGTTGATGAGCCAGCGAACACACGAGTCTCTCAGACTCCGGCATCAGAGCCTCTGAGGACACCGTGGGTGAAGTTCATTTATGAAGGAAATGTGCCGAAGAATGGCGGTCACAAATCATTTTACTCACGACTGCTTCACCAACGCTTCGGCTCTGACTTCACATCAGAACGAGTGAGGATGGCACTTCATATCCTGTGAACGTTTGCAGATTTCCTTCTGAATGAGCTGAATGCTGTACGCTAATATGGCTAAAGTTAGCATCGTCTCTGACTGTATTCACAGAGATTAGAGCTGTGGCGTTAGTTTTATCCTGAAAACACTCGCCGTCTGGGTAATTCATAAACACACATTTATTATGCGTTGTATAGTCGGGTGACGGACGTGTTACGTTCACACACGAGCACCGATTAACATGACGGTACATGCTAATCGATCAGTTGAATCAACGCAACTCCACAATAACTAGCGTTACATAAATGATCCAGTAAGCATTCAGTGTAAAAGTGTCGAGCTCTTCCTGAGTCTCTCGTCTGTGTCGACTCCGGCTCAAACATGTGCGGCTGCTCCACAACCGGTTATTTCTGACATTTTGTCTGAGTGAGATTGGCCTGTTTTGTTGTTGATGGAGTATCTGAAGCTCAGTAAAGGCTCCACCCTCTTCTGGAAGGGGGGCGGGGAGCAGCAGAAATAGAGGCAAATTTGACAAGCTATAATAAATGATCTGGAGGTATTTTGAGCTGAAACTTCACACACACATTCTAGGGACACCAGAGATTTATATTACATCTTGTGAAAAGGGGAATGATATGTCCCCATTAACAAGTCTCTCCATTTTCTCATCTTGCTAAAAATGCATAAAATAACACTTTAATTCAACATTTACTCCCCCAATTAAGCCATGTGCAAAGCATGATGGGAAGGGAAAGGCCTGTTTGATTGGGTTACTTGATTGAAACATGTTATTTCAAAATGAAAACATCAAGTGAAGTCAGAGAGTAGTCAGTCACAATCACATCTGAACCAGAAACGTGATACAGTGGTGTTAAAGCAAAATGAGTTGTTTAATAAAGTGAATCCTCTTTGAAACACAGAGTTAATCTGAAGTTAAACCTTAATTCAAGAAATCAGGAAATCAGTGTATTAAACTCTGGACTATTTAAAACCATGACAGAAAAAGCAGATTTCTGTTAATCTGGTTTAAAGGGCCGTTTTAGTTCAGAACTAGGCTTAATCTCTGTCTGGGAAACCGCCTCTATATCGCTCAATGCGAGCGAACGCAAATAAATGTTGTTTTAACTGATCGAAGGAGCGCGAGTGAACCGATCACTGATAGTTACAGCACAAAATAAACACGAGGTATGTTGGAAGATACAGTACAACTTTATAAAATATATCTTCTTCTGTTGTATCATCGCCCAATCAGCGTCTACTGAATATCTATGGGACTGTCAGTTACATAGCTCATTTTGTGCAAAACACTCAGACAGAAACACATCTGCACACATCACTCATCTTTATTCAGACACATTAAAAGCTGCTCACAGGTGTGATATAAAAACATTCAGCCAATCACAGGCCGGCTGGGCGGGGTCACGTCTGTTTGATGTGAATGAAGCAGAGTCCAGGATGCTCGACGCCGCCGCTGTCAACACACACACACACAACATAAGTCGCACTGATACACAAACTCAAACGTGTGTGTGTGTGTGACGTACCTTCTGTTTCCAGGCAGGATCACGACGCTCAGGCAGTTCCTCTCCAGCGCTCGAAACACTTTCCCCACTCTCCCGTCCAGCTTCTTCATCTGCCGCTCCAGCAGCGGCTCCTGCAGGTCACATGACACCTGGAGACACGGCATCTCATTATTAGGAGAAACAGCGGAGGCGTTTCTGTTTGATTGACAGCTGTCACTCACATCACACTCCTCCCTTTGCTCTGCCGTCTCTGGGCTGGTCTCCGTAGTAACGGGGTGTGTGGGCGTCCATGAGGTCATGTGGGACGGAGTCAGAGCATGACAGACTGATAACTTCCTGCTACCGATCTGAAGGGCGACGCCCACCGCGGCCTGAGCGCTGTCTGTGCTCTCAAACTCTACACACACACACACAATGATGATCCTCATTACTGTGTTTAATCAGCATTAATTAGAGCAGCGGATCATTTACATATTAATGAAGCTCTGTTGGATTCATACTCACTGATGAAGGCGTGTCTGCGGCGTTTCCCAGAATGCCCTGTGGCGCTGCTGACCTGCTGAATGGGGCCGAACTGTTTGAAGGTCTGGAGCAGGTCGTCATGGCAATGCGGTTTAGTGGACAGATTACACACGTAGATCATGTGACTGTTGAGACGGTCATTCAGACGCTCAGAGAGACGCTCGTCCAGATCCAGACAGAGCTCGTGTACGGGGCGCCGAACCTGATCATTAGAAACCTCGTCAGGCAAGAACAGTGTGTGTGTGTGTGTGTGTTACAGCTCGCTCACAACTATTACTGTAATGATAACTATAACTACAACAATAGCGATGACTAACTACAATAACGATAACTACAACGATGAGAATGATAACAATAACTACAATAATAACTAAAACTATGATAACTATAACTGCAACATTAACAACAACAACTACAAGTACAACAATAACAATAACTACATGATAACTACAATGATAAATGATAACTACAATCATAACTATGAAGATAATGATAATGAAAACTGGCGATAACAAAAGTGTGTGTGTGTGTGAAACCTTGATGGTGCAATCGCTGATCTGCTGTCCATTCAGATGATCTAGAGCGAGCTGAGCTCCTTCAAGATGCTCGAACATGACCTCCGCATGAACCTGCAGACACACAACTGTCTGAAACACTGTGTGTGAGTGTGTGTGAGTAAGTGTGTGTGTGTGTGTGTGTTGTACCCCGTGTGTGTGCTGCAGCAGTCGTAGAGTCCGCAGGCGTCCGCAGCGCTTCAGGAGTGTGTGTACGTCTCTCTCTGTGATGCCAGCGGGCAGCGGGCCGACATACAGCACACACATCTGCCTCAGACACTCACACACCTGAAACACACACACACGTCATACAGTCATGTGTGTGTATGTGTGTGTGTGTGCGCGTGTGTGTGCGTGCGTGTGTGTACCTGCTGCAGGTGCCACTGTCGCCCCGTCGCTGTCGTCTGATTCATGAAAGACGAGAACCGAAGGACACTGAGAGAGTACGACTGAACCAGCCGTCTGAACACGCACACCACCTACACACACACACACACACACACACAGTGAGATACTGGCGTGTGTGATTCAAAAGAACTGAACCATTTCAAAACAATAACAATGCTGAGCAAACCACCCATCTGAACACACACACACAGACAGTGAGATAGTGCCACACACACACAGACAGTGAGATAGTGCCACACACACACAGACAGTGAGATAGTGCCACACACACACAGACAGTGAGATAGTGCCACACACACACAGACAGTGAGATAGTACCACACACACCTCTCTGTCACTGGAGCACTGCTGTCTCCGGCTCTGCTGATTGGACACTGAGCCGTTCGTCTCCGCTGCTCCACCCAGGAACACTGCTGATTGGCCGGATCCGTAGAGGGCGTGGCCAAAGTGGAGAGCACTGTGATTGGACAGAGAGGAGCGTCGATCGGACGATATCTCGTGATCAGAGCCATCGATCTCAGGAAAATCCCACAATTCCTCCAGATGATCCTCGAGCACCTGAGAGAGAGCGAACATCTGTGATTCAGTGAATCGTTCACACCATCACTGGCTCGACTGAACCCATTCAAAAGGATGATTCACTGATAAATCAGACTTCAGTGATTCAGACTTACAAATGAATCACTTAGTCAAAAGAACCAATTCAAACAAAAGATTCACTCAAACCTCTCTAGGTCCCTTCCTGATAAAGTACTGAGCCAGATGAAGAGCGGCTAGCGCGTCCTCACAGGGGTCGTGACCTCTGCGGTCCTCCGACTGGATCTCCCGGCTGATGGGCACACACACACACACACACACACTGAATCTGGAGCTCAAGTGAACCGTGTGACATGGCGAGCTTGTGTTTAGACTCACTTCAGAATCACTTGAGCCAGGAGTTTGAGTTTGAATCTGCGGCCGAAGTCTTGGCGGTACAGCAGAGACGTGTCGATGACGTGAGGGTGGATTATCTGCGCACACACACACACACACATGCTTTATATGACACTGAACACACCTGTGTGTTGCTGCTCACTGACTGTACTGAATCATACCTGCAGGGCTCGCAGGTCTCCATCCAGAGAGTGACCGGTCAGCACAGCGTCTCGCGGCAGCAGCTGCAGGAGTTTAGACTGGACGTCTGAGAGACGCGTGGAGACGGGAGCCAGCAGAGAGCGCGTGATTCCAGAGAACCTGACACACACACACACACACACACACACTGAACAAACTGCTGTGATGTCATTTCAAATGAAATCAGGCCAAAACAAAGTTCCATTCTGGTGTTTAAAGCAGATTGTGAGTGTGTGTATTTGTGTGTGTGTGTGTGTGTGTGTGTATGTGAGAGAGAGAGAGAGAGAGAGAGAGAGAGAGAGAGAGTGTGTGTGTGAGTGTGTACCTGGTGCAGTAGTTGATGATGGGGTTTGGTGGTTTGACAAGCTCGTCTAGCACACAGCGTCCATCAGCGTCCACCAGCGCCACACGCGTGACCTCTAAACCCACACGCGTCAGACACTGAAACACAAAGACAGGTTCAGACCGCAGCGGCCAATCACAGTGCAGAACACAGCCGAGCACCAGACCGCAGCGGCCACAGCTCAGAACGCACCATCTCACAATCCAGGCCGAACAAAGGACTGCCGTCCGTCACGCGCCCGTCGCTCTCGGTGCACACGAACGCCTCACAGCCTCGCCCACCTGCACGGCATCATGGGAACAGAAGATCTGCGGTGAGCCAGCGAGTGTGTGTCAGCTGTACGTCTCACATGTGTGTGTGTCTCACCCTTCACAGGGAAGTTGTGTTTGATCATCTCCTGTTCGGTCAACAGGAAGTGGCTCATCCCGGCGGCGCTCGAACCGAAGCGGCGAATCACAGGATGCCACATCAGCGCGGCTGCACGACACACAGCAGGTCATGTGACAGGGATTATCAGAGACCGACGGCTCAGAGAGGAACCAACGACTCACCTGGCAGCGCCGCGTGTGTTTCTACTGTGACCTCACTGCTGAGGAGGTCAGAGGTCAGAGGGTCACATGATGAGGGTGCCAGAGTCCATCTCTGAGAAACACAAACACATCCAGGCGTGTCATGTTTCTATGAACATCATAACTATGAAGTTGTGTGTGTGTGACTCACTGAGCTGTATTTGTTGCGGAGGTGTCTGAAGTGACTGAAGTATCTGTAGAAGTGACTCTGCGTCAGTCCTTCCAGAATCATCACATTCACACGGGACAGACGCACATCATCACTGACGCTGAACCAGCTGAACACAGAAACACACTGTCAGACAGGAGTGTGTGTGTGTGTGTGAGAGTGTGTGACTATTGACTCTCTCTTTTCCAGCACTTTAGACACAGTTGCTCCTCTGCGCTTAAAGAAGTTCAAAGAAAATAGTCCAATGGCGTGGTACAACAAGCACACCCGGGCCCTTAAAACAGCAGCCAGAAAAATGGAGCGCAGCTGGAAGAAAAAAAAACTGGAGGTTTTTCGCATTTCGTGGAAAGAGAGCATGATTGCATACAGAAAGGCCGTAAAAACTGCTAGATCTGCTTATTTCTCGACTCTCTTAGAAGAAAACAAACACAACCCTAGGTATTTATTCGATACAGTGGCTAAATTAACCAAAAATAAAGCTTCAACTTCTGATGTCTGCCAACAGCACAGCAGTAATGACTTTATGAACTTCTTTACTTGTAAGATTGATAATATTAGGAAAAAAATTATAACCATGCAGCCGTCTACTACTGTATCACATCAGACAGAGCATTGTAGTGTCACTGAGGAAAAATTACATTCATTCACTGCTATAGGAGAAGAAGAATTGACTAAACTCAAACTGCGTTTTTTTATTGTTTTATGATGTTTCCTGGGGTGCACTTATTAGAATGCTTTTTACATCAAAAATTGTCATAATTTATAAATAAAAGGCATTTTTCCTACCCTGATTTTAACCCTCTGCTCTGAACGCTCTGTTTTAAGGGGCGTGTCTGCTGAGAGACTTCAGTGTAAACGCCCACTGCTGTGATTGGCTAACATCTTTCCATTTGAAATAGTATTACTCTCTCTTTTAGCTCGTTTTTACAATTACAGCTCTCATGGTTAACTAATCGTGAAAAGTGTTGCATTACATTTAGATCTATGGCATTATATTCAGAAAGGTTGCAGTGATGATCATTGTAGCCGATCACACACATGCTGAGCACATGAAAGCAGCGATCTCGTCATTGTAACTCAGTTTCTGTACACTAACGGATGCGTTCATCTTCACTAACAGTGCAAACGTGATATAGTTAAGAGATTCGTTGAATAAAACGGGAGTCACTGATAAACGCGTCACTGATAAACTCTCCTGTTTGATTGACAGCTTCAGCGCATGCTGCTCCAACGATTGCAAAGGGAGCTTTCTTTGGTCGCTTTCTTTATAGAATTTAATCACCATTAAATAACAGATTATTTTCATCCTCCTAAGAGAAACAACGCAAGTTGACGTTTAGTTACTGGTTTACTGACACACAGACAAAGAACATCTGACTACATGAATCATCACATTTCAGATCAGGCATTAGAATGTTACTCACATGTTGCATTACTATTGAACCCAGTCACTGCACAATATTTTGTAATCCTCAACGGCATGTTTATTGCTTTGTAGCTCGATGGTTTAACACTAGGCCTATGTTACATGCGCAAATCGGTGGGCGGAGCTAAACAGGCAGTGATGAAGTAGGCGTTGATATTCTTCTGCTGAGGCGGTGCTTGCCTCCCTTTGACGTCATAGATCCCTACTTTGAAAAACCTGTCGTTTGCTGGGCCTGGTGTCTATAAAAGCCTTTCTTTGACTAACAAGGAAGTTTTCAGCTCTGAAACTTACAGGATATTCTTATATTATCATGACCTTTATATATCAAAAGCTCAAGGGAAAGTTGATTTCTCAATTCATCACCCCTTTAAATCAACAACATGTATGCTCGACCCTATACCGACTAAACTACTAAAAGAGATGCTTCCAGAGGTCATAGATCCTCTAATTCATCCTTGACTTTAGGATATGTACTGAAAACAAAGTTGGCTATTATTAAACCACTTATTAAAAAAACGCAACTTGATCCTACAGAATTAGTCAATTACAGGCCAATCTCAAATCTACCCTTTCTGTCAAAAATACTAGAAAAGGCAGTGTCCTCACAACTATGCTCCTTTTTAGAAAGAAATGGTATCTGTGAGGTTTTCCAGTCAGGATTTAGACTGCATCATAGTACTGAGACTGCTCTCATTAGAGTTACAAATGATTTACTCTTATCATCCGATCGTGGTTGTATCTCTCTATTAGTGTTACTCGATCTTAGCGCTGCATTCGATACCATCGACCACAACATTCTTTTGAATAGACGCGAAAATTATGTTGGCATTAGTGTGTGTACCTGGGCTTCTTCACACTGTGGGAGCGTCTGAGTGTGACATACTGGATCAGCTCACACACGCCTTTCACCGTCAGCACATCCTGATCCCACAGAAACACACACACACTAGCTTTATGAACTCAACACTGAGGCGTTCTGCAGGTGTTCAGAGGTTAATGATCACTGATGAATGAGTGATTATGAGTGAGTTAGGGTTAGTCACCTGTGTGATTGGCTCTACTCTCAGTCTCTTCTGGCAGTCTGAGATCTCACTGTCCGCTGCTTTCCTCTTGCAGCACGAGGAGGATGAAGATGATTCCATCTGTTGATCTGATTCGATCTTCATCTCTGTCACAATAATTCACTGATGATGATGATAAACACTCTTCTTCCGTCCATATGATTAACATGTAATCATATCCTCGGATAACTAAAACACACAGTGTTTAATTTAATACTTCATGACGTCAGTCTATAGTAAATACATCGATATAACAATGTAAATACATGAAGGAAATCCGCACGTGTGTTGACTGATCTACAGCTCTGAGTTCGATTAGGATGCACTGATCTGTGCGCGATTACTTCCGCTCTCGACCAATCACAGGCCCCGCTGAGAAACACGTCACACAACACAGGAAGCGCAGCATAACAACGGAAATGGCCTCGGTGTGCGGGTAATTCAAAACCGCGCGAGTGTTTTCTGCGCTTTTACACGGTCATTTGTGATCATGTTTTAGATGTTTAGCGTTTATCGAGTCATTCAGCGGATGTGTGTGTGTGTGTTTAACGCGAGAGTGAAGAACAGCAGCGACATGTCAACAAAGAGCCTGGCGAAGTAAGAAACACACATCTGATGACATAAACACTACTCACTATTCAGTGTTATTATATTATATATAAACACTATACACTGATATTGAATGTTGTGTGTGTATGTGTGTGTATATACACGGTATATATATATATATATATATATATATATATATATATATGTGAGTGTATATATAAGTGTGTGTGAGTGTGTATATATAATGTGTTGTGTGTTGTTGACAGAGAGCTGGGTTTGATCCGGAGCCGTCAGTCATCTGGAGCCCATCCGTGTGTCCGCAGTAAGAGCCTCTTGTGTGTGTGTGTGTGTGTGTGTGTGTGAGAGAGATGATCCTCGTTGACTCTGCTGTGTGTTCCTCAGAACAGTGCTTCTCCTTCCTGATCATCATTGACTTTGAGTCCACGTGCTGGAGGGAGAAGAACAGCTCCGGACAGGAGATCAGTGAGTCCTGACCCTTCTGCATTGTGTGTGTGTGTGTGTGTGTGTGTGTGTGGCTCTGAACGTGTTATTCTGCTCCTCCTCAGTCGAGTTCCCAGCCGTCCTGCTGAACGTGTCGAGCGGAGAGGTCGAGTCCGAGTTCCACACGTTCGTCCAGCCGCAGGAGCATCCGGTGTTATCAGACTTCTGCACAGAGCTCACGGGCATCACACAGGTTCAGTCTCTCCTCTGATCGATACGCCTTCAGTGTGTGTGTGTGTGTGTCGCTGACCGTGTGATTGGCTGACAGGATCAGGTGGACTCCGCCCCTCCCCTCCACATCTGTCTGTCCAGATTTGTGCGCTGGCTGCTCTGCCTCCAGCAGGAGAGGGGCGTGGTCTTTGAGACAGACAGCACAGGCCCCGCCCCCTCCGGACACCCCTGTGCTTTTGTCACATGGTCAGGTGAGAGCGACTCTTTCACGTCTTCGCTATGTCTTGCGTAGGTTCATTTTTAATGTGTGTGTGTGTGTGTGTGTGTGTTGATGTAGACTGGGATTTGGGCGTTTGTTTGCTGTACGAGTGCAAACGGAAGCAGCTGAGCATTCCTGAAGCTCTGAAGAGCTGGATCGACCTACGGGCCACATACAGGGTAAACGCACACACAAACTCACACACTCGCACTCACACACACACACACACACACACACAGAGGCACAGGCTGGAAATCATTCTGGATTGGTAAAGCGTCTGGTGTTTGACTCTGGTCTGTCAGCTCTTCTATAACAGGAAGCCCAAAGGCCTGAGAGGAGCCCTACTGGACCTCGGCATCCAGTTCACAGGACGAGAGCACTCGGGTACACACACTGAACACGCACACACTGAACACGCACACACTGAACACGCACACACTGAACACGCACCGAACACACGCACCGAAGACGCCCCGAAGACGCCCCGAAGACGCCCCGAAGACGCCCCGAAGACGCCCCGAAGACGCCCCGAAGACGCCCCGAACACGCACCGAACACGCACCGAACACGCACACACTGAACACGCACCGAACACGCACGCACCGAACACGCACGCACCGAACACGCACGCACCGAACACGCACGCACCGAACACGCACGCACCGAACACGCACGCACCGAACACGCACGCACCGAACACGCACGCACTGAACACGCACGCACTGAACACGCACCGAAGACGCACTGAACACGCACCGAAGACACTGAACACGCACCGAACACACACACGCACTGAACACTAAACACTGAACGTGCACTGAACACACAATGAACACTGAACACACAATGAACACTGAACACACACCAAACACGCATGCACAGACCATGCACTGAACACGCACACACTCACTCTCTCACACACACTCTCTCGCTCACACACACTCTCTCTCACACACACTCTCTCACACACACTCTCTCGCTCACACACACTCTCTCTCACACACACTCTCTCTCACACACTCTCTCGCTCACACACACACACACACACTCACACACTCTCTCACACACACTCTCTCACACACGCCCGCACACACACTCTCTCTCTCACACACGCCCGCACACACACTCTCTCTCTCACACACTCACACACACACTCTCTCACACACGCCCGCACACACACACTCTCTCACACACGCCTGCACACACAAACACTCTCTCTCTCTCTCTCTCTCTCTCACACACACACACACACACACACACTCACACACACACACACACACTTTCTCACACTCTCTCTCACACACACACTCTCTCTCTCACACACACACTCTCTCTCTCACACACACTCTCTCTCACACACACACTCTCTCTCACTCACACACGCTCTCTCTCACACACACACACACACTCTCTCTCACACACACTCTCTCACACGTGTCTGTGTGCAGGTCTGGTGGATGCGAGGAACACTGCTCTGCTGGCGTGGCGGATGGTGTGTGACGGCTGTCTGCTGACTGTCACAAAGTCTCTGCGGCGGGTGAGTTCTGTCTGCGCGCCCGCACACCTGCACAGGTGACTCCACCCCTGCATGACATCACAGCCAGTCAGGAGCCAGCGCTGAGGTTTATTAAAGCAGAATCTCTGTCTCTCAGGCTCCGGTGAAGTCCAGACCTCCGCTGGGAAACATCTCCAGTGTGCGTCACTCCGCGCCGAGTGAACGTGACGAACCGCAGACGAGTGTGTGTCGGGCTCTTGTGACGCCGCGCACCGTCCTCTCCAGCACATCCACACCGCGGGGAAACCGCCAGGAGACAAGCACCACCGCGCTGGCCGGGCTCTCAGACACGACCTACGACCCCGAGACTCCCGACGCCTGCTGGACGGACGGAGTCCTGCTGACCGAGGAGGAGGAGCCTGTCTCCTATGATGACGTTCCTCTGGGGGCGGAGCCTGATGAGAACAAACCCTCAAACCAGCACAAACCCTCTGTTTCTACAGCTGTCTTTAAAACACCCAAGCCACTCGCACGCACTGATCCGTACGGACCTCTCTCGCGCTTCTTAGGACGCAGCTCCGCCCCGTTCAGTGTATATAAAGACCCGCCCATCACTAAGCCCCGCCTCCCTCTCGCCGGCACCATCGGTCACTCGTCGAAGAGGACGGCGCCTCTATGCAGCTGCGGCCGGCGGGCCCGGCGTCTGACGGTGGGTAACGGCGGGCCCAACCACAGCCGGGGGTTTTACTGCTGCCCCGCGAGACGGCAGACGCACAGGGGATGCGACTTCTTCCAGTGGGAGTCCGGATTAATCCAGTCCTGCGCTCCAAACCAGCTCAGAACAGCACAGACCTGCAGCTCCAGAGCCCTCCGGTGACTGGAGCACGGCTTTATGATTTTACCTGTAAAAGAACTCATTTATAATAAATCACTGTTGAAAATAAAGTGGATGCATGTTTTGATAAGTTGTAGAAATGTCTATGTTCATTGTGTGTTTGTGTGTTTGTGTTTGTGTGTGTGTGTGTGTGTGTATGATGAAGAACAGCCTGTATTTTGTACTTTGAATGAAATCCACTCCACAGAAATATTTTCAATGTGAGTACTATACATTACACACATTTTGTATTGTAAAAGAGCAGGTTTTAAATGTGACTTAAAATACATTTCACTTTAAGTTTGTATATAATGCATTACATTTTTTAAAATTAATTATGCCTTGTAATGAGGTCCCGGAACAACAGGAGGGGACGGATCGGGCAGGGAAAGCTAACGGCGTGTATAAAAGGTGTGGTTGATTATGATTTGACTTGTTTAGCTTCAGTGAGTGTGTGATGTTGCTGTTTGAGCAGAAACAACATCTGCAAAGTTACGACGCTCAAAGTTCAAAGCAAAGAGAGATATTTTCTTTTGCAGAAATCTCTTTTTAAGGACTACAACAAACGGCTGGTAGGGACTACAACGAGCTAGTGACATCACTAACCCTAACATGTACATAAGCCCCGCCCCCGGGAACATGTGGAGAAGAGGAAGAGTTGTTGTACTCGAGCACATTTGGGAGTCGCTCAAGCTGTCATCCGTCTTTCACATTTATTGATACAGTACGAACAAATGCAATCGCATGTCATAAAGCAAGATGACAACATAAGTTATAACCGTAATTAAACTAAACTATCCCTGTTCTCTCTTCATGCAGCAGATATTCTCTGGCTCATCTCATCACCAGCGGTTTATAGATTATCATTGACAGAACATGCTAATCAATGACTGAAGATCATTAACTCATAAATTCATTCAGAAGCGTCCTGTCTCATTCTACATGTCTCTTCTTGAGTCTCTCCATCATTGTCCAACTCTGGTTTGGTCATAAAAGGCTGAACAGCTTCTGACATTTTCAGTGTGTGTGTGCGTGAAGGAGCTGCTAACACGAGCTCTTGAAGCTCCGCCCGTGAGCAGCAGCTCATTTGCATTTAAAGGGACACACACAACGGCGAGTTTTTGCTCACCCTCAAAAAGTGGCAATTTTAACATGCTATAAAAATAATCTGTGGGGTGTTTTGAGCTCATACTTCACATACACACTCATCAGAGACTTATTCTACATCTTGTAAAAAGAGGCAATCAACCACCCCTTTAAACAATTAAAATGTCTCGCATAATTATTATTTTTGCCGGTGCTTTGTGGCAAGCTTTACGCATGCGCTTGAGCGAGGAATAGGCTATATTCCTCCAGTGTATATTTAAGAAGCCTAATTAAATATTAACTTAGTGGAATAATAACAGAAATGACCTCATGTAAAGAAATGAGACGCAAAGAGACCGCGAATGAAAGAAGTTTTTTTAGATGTGTTTTGAGTAGCCTACATTTTGTATGTTGTATAATTTTATCTAGCGAAGATATATTAACAAAAAATGTTGTAGAAGAGCCTCATTGATTAATTTTGCCTGGGGAAAATCACAAGTGTTTCCCTTAATAATGGAAATGCGCAATGATTCACCTTTTCTTCAGTTGAATATAAGAGCATTCAAAATGCGCAACATTGAATTGCGAATTTAATTTAAACAATATGCGACCAAACCGTTTGCATCCTTTCTCGACATGTTAGCGGTGACTTTATGACATATTAACAGACATGTCTAAGTTCTGGGCATGTGCGCTCATTAATCATTATGAATTTGTAGGATAGATCTACGATTTCAAAAGTGTCATAAAGATGCCTCTTCAAGCGTGTATTCGACTGCCTTTGGAATTTTACAACACCAAATTTCAGAATGATTTAAACATTTCCGGCGCGATGCTTATAGTCCGAATGAATTATTCAGTCTAAATGCTAGGGTGAATTGCCCTAAAGTGGGACACAAGGTCTAGTGTTTGTAGGTCCCACATAAATACACGAATGCCAGTGAAACTGTGGGTTAGCCATAGCTGTGATCAAAATCACATGACCTCTCAAATGTCCAGTCAGTGGAGCAATCTTCAAACAGGAAGCAGAGTTTTGACAAACTTGATATTAAGGAGTATAAATTAATTTTAAACAAAACAATAATTCTACTTTTTGACCTAATGTGCTTATTAAATGTTTGTCCATTTAAAAAAAATAGTATAACTTTGTATGTATAAACCATATATATATTTTTTATAACATTTTCTAGTGTCCCACTTTAGGAAATGTGGTTGTGAAAAGTGGGACAGTGTGATTAGCCTAATGTGGGACAGTACTTCAGTCAGTCAAAACGTGTGGTGGGGCATGGTTTGTGGGACAAAAATGCTTACTTAGCGGTTTTTGGTGTTTTTTGCAATATTACAATTCTGCCTCGAGGTTGAGTCGCCTAAAGTTTGTTCAAGCCGTGGGTTGTCAAGATATTTAGCCTTCAATTTAATATTTAATAATATTTAATTTTAATATTAATTTTATAATATTAATATATGGTTTGTTTAAAATGGTATCGGGTGTGAATTTAATATTTTGGCTACACATTGCAATATGTCACATAAGTCTGAAATGCAAAAAAATGTCCCATATTGAAAGAAAGCACGCGTGGTGCATGTTTATGTAACTTTTCAGTTGAAATGGAGTCAAACGCGTTTCGTAATAAGATGTCCCATTCGTGGCCCTGTATGACGCGTGCTGTGGAGAGCTTGAAGCCACACGCGTGTCCGGAGCGCGCTTACACCGCCAGAGTTTCTTCATCACTTTATTATCTCAAGGAGAGCTTGTTTGATACAGCGCAGTCATGTCTGACACGCGCAAGAGGAGCAGGAAGCGCTTCGGCGGGCACGCTCACAAGAAACAGAGGGGCTCCCGTGAGCTGGAAGTGGGCGCGCAGGGGGTGCTCATCACCTGCAACATGAACGAGCGCAAGTGCACGAGCGAAGCTTTCAGCCTCCTCAACGAGTACGCGGACGCGCTGTACGGCCCTGAGCAGGTGAAGCAGCGTCATGTCTAGTGCACTATAGAGATGTGTTACTGTAGTCTAGTGCACTATAGAGATGTGCACTATAGAGATGTGTTACTGTAGTCTAGTGCACTATAGAGATGTGTTACTGTAGTCGTAGAGATGTGTTACTGTAGTCTAGCGCACTATAGAGATGTGTTACTGTAGTCATAGAGATGTTACTGTAGTCATAGAGATGTGTTACTGTAGTCTAGCGCACTATAGAGATGTGTTACTGTAGTCATAGAGATGTGTTACTGTAGTCATAGAGATGTGTTACTGTAGTCATAGAGATGTGTTACTGTAGTCTAGTGCACTATAGAGATGTGTTACTGTAGTCGTAGAGATGTGTTACTGTAGTCTAGCGCACTATAGAGATGTGTTACTGTAGTCATAGAGATGTGTTACTGTAGTCTAGTGCACTATAGAGATGTGTTACTGTAGTCATAGAGATGTTACTGTAGTCATAGAGATGTGTTACTGTAGTCTAGCGCACTATAGAGATGTGTTACTGTAGTCATAGAGATGTGTTACTGTAGTCATAGAGATGTGTTACTGTAGTCTAGTGCACTATAGAGATGTGTTACTGTAGTCGTAGAGATGTGTTACTGTAGTCTAGCGCACTATAGAGATGTGTTACTGTAGTCATAGAGATGTGTTACTGTAGTCTAGTGCACTATAGAGATGTGTTACTGTAGTCTAGTGCACTATAGAGATGTGTTACTGTAGTCTAGTGCACTATAGAGATGTGTTACTGTAGTCTAGTGCACTATAGAGATGTGTTACTGTAGTCTAGTGCACTATAGAGATGTGTTACTGTAGTCATAGAGATGTGTTACTGTAGTCTAGTGCACTATAGAGACGTGTTACTGTAGTCATAGAGATGTGTTACTGTAGTCTAGTGCACTATAGAGATGTGTTACTGTAGTCTAGTGCACTATAGAGATGTGTTACTGTAGTCTAGTGCACTATAGAGATGTGTTACTGTAGTCTAGTGCACTATAGAGATGTGTTACTGTAGTCTAGTGCACTATAGAGATGTGTTACTGTAGTCTAGCGCACTATAGAGATGTTACTGTAGTCATAGAGATGTGTTACTGTAGTCATAGAGATGTGTTACTGTAGTCTAGTGCACTATAGAGATGTGTTACTGTAGTCATAGAGATGTGTTACTGTAGTCTAGTGCACTATAGAGATGTGTTACTGTAGTCATAGAGATGTGTTACTGTAGTCTAGCGCACTATAGAGATGTTACTGTAGTCATAGAGATGTGTTACTGTAGTCATAGAGATGTTACTGTAGTCTAGTGCACTATAGAGATGTGTTACTGTAGTCATAGAGATGTGTTACTGTAGTCATAGAGATGTGTTACTGTAGTCTAGTGCACTATAGAGATGTGTTACTGTAGTCATAGAGATGTGTTACTGTAGTCTAGCGCACTATAGAGATGTGTTACTGTAGTCATAGAGATGTGTTACTGTAGTCTAGTGCACTATAGAGATGTGTTACTGTAGTCATAGAGATGTGTTACTGTAGTCTAGCGCACTATAGAGATGTTACTGTAGTCATAGAGATGTTACTGTAGTCATAGAGATGTGTTACTGTAGTCATAGAGATGTGTTACTGTAGTCTAGCGCACTATAGAGATGTGTTACTGTAGTCATAGAGATGTGTTACTGTAGTCTAGTGCACTATAGAGATGTGTTACTGTAGTCATAGAGATGTGTTACTGTAGTCATAGAGATGTTACTGTAGTCTAGTGCACTATAGAGGTGTTACTGTAGTCATAGAGATGTGTTACTGTAGTCATAGAGATGTGTTACTGTAGTCTAGTGCACTATAGAGATGTGTTACTGTAGTCATAGAGATGTGTTACTGTAGTCTAGCGCACTATAGAGATGTGTTACTGTAGTCATAGAGATGTGTTACTGTAGTCTAGCGCACTATAGAGATGTGTTACTGTAGTCATAGAGATGTGTTACTGTAGTCATAGAGATGTGTTACTGTAGTCATAGAGATGTGTTACTGTAGTCATAGAGATGTGTTACTGTAGTCATAGAGATGTTACTGTAGTCTAGCGCACTATAGAGATGTTACTGTAGTCTAGAGCACTATAGAGACGTGTTACTGTAGTCTAGAGCACTATAGAGACGTGTTACTGTAGTCTAGAGCACCATAGAGATGTGTTACTGTAGTCATAGAGATGTGTTACTGTAGTCGTAGAGATGTGTTACTGTAGTCATAGAGATGTGTTACTGTAGTCATAGAGATGTGTTACTGTAGTCATAGAGATGTGTTACTGTAGTCTAGAGCACTATAGAGATGTTACTGTAGTCTAGAGCACTATAGAGATGTTACTGTAGTCAAGCGCACTATAGAGACGTGTTACTGTAGTCATAGATGTTACTGTAGTCATGGAGATGTTACTGTAGTCATAGAGATGTTACTGTAGTCATAGAGATATGTTACTGTAGTCATAGAGACGTGTTACTGTAGTCTAGAGCACTATAGAGATGTGTTACTGTAGTCTAGAGCACTATAGAGATGTGTTACTGTAGTCTAGCGCACTATAGAGATGTGTTACTGTAGTCTAGTGCACTATAGAGACGTGTTACTGTAGTCATAGAGACGTGTTACTGTAGTCATAGAGACGTGTTACTGTAGTCTAGAGCACTATAGAGACGTGTTACTGTAGTCATAGAGTCATGTGTTTGTTACAGCCCACAGACAGCCTCAGTGAGGATGAGGAGGGTGATGAAGATGCGGAGGCTGCGCTGAAGAAGGAAGTGTCTCAGATACAGTCGTCCATGAAGACTCATCAGCAGAGGTTCAGTGCGGTCGACAGCGGAGCCAATAACGTGGTGTTCATCCGCACACATGGAGTCGGTGAGGAGTCTGATCAGAGCATCACATGATGAACGCCACCTGAACATCTGATAATCTCTCTCTCTCTCTCTCTCTCTCTCTCTCTCTCTCTCTCTCTCTCTCTCTCTCTCTCTCTCTCAGACCCAGAGGAGCTGGTTCATCACATCCTGTCGGACCTGCATCAGACGAAGAAGAGGAAGTCGCGCGTGATCCTGCGCATGCTGCCGGTCAGCGGCACGTGTCGAGCGTTTCTGGAGGACATGGAGAAGTTCCTGAGCGAGTATCTGGAGCGCTGGTTCAAAGCGCCGCTGCGCGCCACGTTCCAGATCTGCTTCAAAGCCCGAAACAGCAGCCACAGCAAGAGAGATGATGTCATCAAAGCCATCGCTGGTACGTCAACAACATCACACACAGCCTCTGAACGAATCTCTTGAGTGAATGATTCAATGACAAATTTCCTTTTGATTAATAGCCCAGCCCTAATCCAGAGCACTGTGGCGTTAGCTTCGGTCTCTTGTAAGATGAATGTCTCCGTTCACTGTTTGTCTTGTGATGCTCTCAGGTTTGGTGGGTAAGATGAACCCGCTGAATAAGGTGGATCTGACCAACCCTGAGCTGAGCATCATTATAGAGATCATCAAGAGCGTCTGCTGTGTCAGCGTCGTCTCCGACTACACGCTGTTCCGCAAGTACAACCTGCAGGAAGTGGCGAAAGAGCCCACCAATCAGAGCACAGGCCCACAGGAAGCAGTAAACCAGAAGCAGGAACACGAGTGTGGAGAGAAAGCGGAGGGCGACGACGTTTCCGCCGGCAACGGGAGCAAGGAGGCGGAGCTTGAGTGAACTGTGGCTGCGCAGACGCAGCGTTTTTAAAAACCCTTTTTACACTGTTTGTGTCCAGGCTTTTGTTTTTTAAGCTGCGTTTCAGTGTCAGCAAGATTTCACACTGTAACTTTTTGTTTTTACTTCTATTTGTCTGTGTTTGTGTGGTACTCTTGTGTTATTTTGGACACGTTTTCCTCTGAAAATACGACAAAATGAAATAAACAACTGAAGTCACATGCGTTTTATTTGCAAATTTACATCTCAAGTGAGAGTGTCTGTGGAATATGAAGTAACATTCACAACATTTTATTATTTAAAGTCTACAGAAAAAAGTCTGAATTGTGAGATATAAAATCATAATCCTGAGGAAAAAAGTCTGAATTGCGAGATATAAAATCATAATTCTGTGGAAAAAAGTCCGAATTGTGAGATATAAAATCATAATTCTGTGGAAAAAAGTCTGAATTGTGAGATATAAAATCATAATTCTGTGGAAAAAAGTCTGAATTGTGAGATATAAAATCATAATTCTGAGGAAAAAAGTCTGAATTGTGAGATATAAAATCATAATTCTGTGGAAAAAAGTCTGAATTGTGAGATATAAAATCATAATTCTGAGGAAAAAAGTCTGAATTGTGAGAAAATCATAATTCTGTGGAAAAAAGTCTGAATTGTGAGATATAGAATCATAATTCTGTGGAAAAAAGTCTGAATTGCGAGATATAGAATCATAATTCTGAGGAAAAAAGTCTGAATTGCGAGATATAGAATCATAATTCTGAGGAAAAAGTCTGAATTGCGAGATATAAAATCATAATTCTGAGGAAAAAAGTCTGAATTGTGAGATATAAAATCATAATTCTGAGGAAAAAAGTCTGAATTGCGAGATATAAAATCATAATTCTGAGGAAAAAAGTCTGAATTGTGAGATAAAATCATAATTCTGTGGAAAAAAGTCTGAATTGCGAGATATAAAATCATAATTCTGAGGAAAAAAGTCTGAATTGCGAGATATAGAATCATAATTCTGAGGAAAAAAGTCAATTGTGAGATATAGAATCGTAGTTCTGAGGAAAAAAGTCTGAATTGTGAGATATAAAATCAATTCTGTGGAAAAAAGTGAATTGTGAGATATAGAATCGTAGTTCTGAGGAAAAAAGTCTGAATTGCGAGATATAGAATCGTAGTTCTGAGGAAAAAAGTCTGAATTGTGAGATATAAAATCATAATTCTGAGGAAAAAAGTCTGAATTGCGAGATATAAAATCATAATTCTGAGGAAAAAAGTCTGAATGGTGAGATATAAAATCATAATTCTGAGGAAAAAAGTCTGAATTGTGAGATATAAAATCATAATTCTGAGGAAAAAAGTCTGAATTGCGAGATATAAAATCATAATTCTGTGGAAAAAAGTCCGAATTGTGAGATATAAAATCATAATTCTGAGGAAAAAAGTCTGAATTGTGAGATATAAAATCATAATTCTGAGGAAAAAAGTCTGAATTGCGAGATATAAAATCATAATTCTGAGGAAAAAAGTCTGAATGGTGAGATATAAAATCATAATTCTGAGGAAAAAAGTCTGAATTGTGAGATATAAAATCATAATTCTGAGGAAAAAAGTCTGAATTGCGAGATATAAAATCATAATTCTGTGGAAAAAAGTCCGAATTGTGAGATATAAAATCATAATTCTGTGGAAAAAAGTCTGAATTGTGAGATATAAAATCATAATTCTGTGGAAAAAAGTCTGAATTGTGAGATATAAAATCATAATTCTGAGGAAAAAAGTCTGAATTGTGAGATATAAAATCATAATTCTGTGGAAAAAAGTCTGAATTGTGAGATATAAAATCATAATTCTGAGGAAAAAAGTCTGAATTGTGAGATAAAATCATAATTCTGTGGAAAAAAGTCTGAATTGTGAGATATAGAATCATAATTCTGTGGAAAAAAGTCTGAATTGCGAGATATAGAATCATAATTCTGAGGAAAAAGTCTGAATTGCGAGATATAAAATCATAATTCTGAGGAAAAAAGTCTGAATTGTGAGATATAAAATCATAATTCTGAGGAAAAAAGTCTGAATTGCGAGATATAAAATCATAATTCTGAGGAAAAAAGTCTGAATTGCGAGATATAGAATCATAATTCTGAGGAAAAAAGTCTGAATTGCGAGATATAAAATCATAATTCTGTGGAAAAAAGTCTGAATTGCGAGATATAGAATCATAATTCTGAGGAAAAAAGTCTGAATTGCGAGATATAAAATCATAATTCTGAGGAAAAAAGTCTGAATTGCGAGATATAGAATCATAATTCTGAGGAAAAAAGTCTGAATTGCGAGATATAGAATCATAATTCTGAGGAAAAAAGTCTGAATTGCGAGATATAGAATCATAATTCTGAGGAAAAAGTCTGAATTGCGAGATATAGAATCATAATTCTGAGGAAAAAAGTCTGAATTGCGAGATATAGAATCATAATTCTGAGGAAAAAAGTCTGAATTGTGAGATATAGAATCATAATTCTGAGGAAAAAAGTCTGAATTGCGAGATATAGAATCATAATTCTGAGGAAAAAAGTCTGAATTGCGAGATATAGAATCATAATTCTGAGGAAAAAAGTCTGAATTGTGAGATATAGAATCATAATTCTGAGGAAAAAAGTCTGAATCGCGAGATATAGAATCATAATTCTGAGGAAAAAGTCTGAAGTGCGAGATATAGAATCATAATTCTGAGGAAAAAAGTCTGAATTGCGAGATATAGAATCATAATTCTGAGGAAAAAAGTGAATTGTGAGATATAAAATCATAATTCTGAGGAAAAAAGTGAATTGCGAGATATAGAATCATAATTCTGAGGAAAAAGTCTGAATTGTGATATAGAATCATAATTCTGAGGAAAAAAGTCTGAATTGCGAGATATAAAAATCATAATTCTGAGGAAAAAAGTCTGAATTGCGAGATAGAAAATCATAATTCTGAGGAAAAAAGTCTGAATTGCGAGATATAGAATCATAATTCTGAGGAAAAAAGTCTGAATTGCGAGATATAAAATCATAATTCTGAGGAAAAAAGTCTGAATTGCGAGATATAGAATCATAATTCTGAGGAAAAAAGTCTGAATTGCGAGATATAAAATCATAATTCTGAGGAAAAAAGTCTGAATTGTGAGATATAGAATCATAATTCTGAGGAAAAAAGTCTGAATTGCGAGATATAGAATCATAATTCTGTGGAAAAAAGTCTGAATTGCGAGATATAAAATCATAATTCTGAGGAAAAAAGTCTGAATTGTGAGATATAGAATCATAATTCTGAGGAAAAAAGTCTGAATCGCGAGATATAGAATCATAATTCTGAGGAAAAAGTCTGAAGTGCGAGATATAGAATCATAATTCTGAGGAAAAAAGTCTGAATTGCGAGATATAGAATCATAATTCTGAGGAAAAAAGTGAATTGTGAGATATAAAATCATAATTCTGAGGAAAAAAGTGAATTGCGAGATATAGAATCATAATTCTGAGGAAAAAGTCTGAATTGTGATATAGAATCATAATTCTGAGGAAAAAAGTCTGAATTGCGAGATATAAAAATCATAATTCTGAGGAAAAAAGTCTGAATTGCGAGATAGAAAATCATAATTCTGAGGAAAAAAGTCTGAATTGCGAGATATAGAATCATAATTCTGAGGAAAAAAGTCTGAATTGCGAGATATAAAATCATAATTCTGAGGAAAAAAGTCTGAATTGCGAGATATAGAATCATAATTCTGAGGAAAAAAGTCTGAATTGCGAGATATAAAATCATAATTCTGAGGAAAAAAGTCTGAATTGCGAGATATAGAATCATAATTCTGAGGAAAAAAGTCTGAATTGCGAGATATAAAATCATAATTCTGTGGAAAAAAGTCTGAATTGTAAGATATAGAATCATAATTCTGAGGAAAAAAGTCTGAATTGTAAGATATAGAATCATAATTCTGAGGAAAAAAGTCTGAATTGCGAGATATAGAATCATAATTCTGAGGAAAAAAGTCTGAATTGCGAGATATAGAATCATAATTCTGAGGAAAAAAGTCTGAATTGCGAGATATAAAATCATAATTCTGAGGAAAAAAGTCTGAATTGCGAGATATAGAATCATAATTCTGAGGAAAAAAGTCTGAATTGCGAGATATAAAATCATAATTCTGAGGAAAAAAGTCTGAATTGCGAGATATAGAATCATAATTCTGAGGAAAAAAGTCTGAATTGCGAGATATAAAATCATAATTCTGAGGAAAAAAGTCTGAATTGCGAGATATAGAATCATAATTCTGAGGAAAAAAGTCTGAATTGCGAGATATAGAATCATAATTCTGAGGAAAAAAGTCTGAATTGCGAGATATAAAATCATAATTCTGTGGAAAAAAGTCTGAATTGTAAGATATAGAATCATAATTCTGAGGAAAAAAGTCTGAATTGTAAGATATAGAATCATAATTCTGAGGAAAAAAGTCTGAATTGCGAGATATAGAATCATAATTCTGAGGAAAAAAGTCTGAATTGCGAGATATAGAATCATAATTCTGAGGAAAAAAGTCTGAATTGCGAGATATAAAATCATAATTCTGAGGAAAAAAGTCTGAATTGCGAGATATAGAATCATAATTCTGAGGAAAAAAGTCTGAATTGCGAGATATAAAATCATAATTCTGAGGAAAAAAGTCTGAATTGCGAGATATAGAAACATAATTCTGAGGAAAAAAGTCTGAATTGCGAGATATAAAATCATAATTCTGAGGAAAAAAGTCTGAATTGCGAGATATAGAATCATAATTCTGAGGAAAAAAGTCTGAATTGCGAGATATAGAATCATAATTCTGAGGAAAAAAGTCTGAATTGCGAGATATAAAATCATAATTCTGTGGAAAAAAGTCTGAATTGTAAGATATAGAATCATAATTCTGAGGAAAAAAGTCTGAATTGTAAGATATAGAATCATAATTCTGAGGAAAAAAGTCTGAATTGCGAGATATAGAATCATAATTCTGAGGAAAAAAGTCTGAATTGCGAGATATAGAATCATAATTCTGAGGAAAAAACAATCTTCCATAGTTTCCCCGTCATTATTACTAGCAGATCTTCAGAAATGCTCCCACACTGTTCAGTATTCATCATAATGCGTGCTCGTTTCAGAGTGAATCGGGACTGAATGCAGGTGTTGAGCAGCAGAACTGAAGTGGTTTGGCTCTGAATGTGTGTGTGGAAGTCTTGAGGCCGGGCTCTCTCGTCTCTGGGTCAGTGTCGTGTTAAAGGTCACGGCGTTGTGAAACAATAGTGATTAGCCATGTCTCTCCCTGGAGACGAGGATTAGCCTTCACTGTGTGACCTTTCCAGCTCACGGGAGACGCAGGTCACAGCAGGTGAGACTGAGACACACACACACACACACACACACACACTCACTTACTAACTAATATCAACATGCTTCATTAGGGTACAATAATTAAACAGGAGCATTCACAGGTATTTCACTCTTCAGATGGACACACGTCATCTTGTGTTGATGAATTAAGATGTCTTCATTTTAACCTGATGTGTATGTGTGTGTGTGTGTGTGTGTGTGTGTCAGCTGAGGTCGGGCTCCTACAGTGTGTCAGACGGCGTGTGGCGTGACCTTTAACACCTCCTCCTTCAGATGGACAGATTTCCAGAAGATCCATCTGTGATGCTGAAGGAGTTTAAACTTCATTTATTATGGGAATGAACTAATGCAAGAGTTACATCTATCTATAACATCTATTTTATGAATTGTAAATACTATTTTTGAAGAGGTATGAACCCAGATAACAGGGGACGTTCCTGCAAGGTTCTCTCAAAGTTATGAACAAACGTTCTTCCAGTAACACTGAATGAATGTTTGTTATCTGGTCTTTAATAATGTTCTCAAAACGTTACAATAAATATAAATAAATATGCAATATAATTGTGACATTATTATAAAATGCGTTAAATAAAGTAAAATAGCAGAACAAACTATATCACGGATGAAATGAAATAGCAGTACAATATGAAAGCCATTAAAACTCACTCAAACGAATTAAGCTGCATATAATATTTAATTTAAACACGAGTTAGAAATATTTCGCGAGAGGCAGTGATGATGATAATGCTCGTGCTCGTGCTCGTGCTCGAGACTCTCACAGCAGCTGCGCGCGACTCAAACTCCTGTCAGGTAAAAACATCATCACTTTATCACTTTAAACTTTATAAACATGTACTATCAATGTTTATAGCTGCTATGTTTTATTATAAATCGAGAGGAAGCGTCGTTTGATTTTCTGATTTCCGCCGAATAAACTTTAAACGCGCGCGCGGACTCATCTGACAGACATTCAGACCGAAACACGATCAAATCTTGCATTTAAAATATTATATCGGTAATGCTTTGTAATTAGAGCTGTGCGTTATTAGTTAGTGAATATTGATGATTGATCTCAAATTCATTCAACTAATTTTATTCATTTAATTGTTTTATTATATAAAACATTTCACAAAACTGAATTCCTGACAGGAATAATGACACATTAATATCTCTGTCAATTAAAAAATGATGTTGTGTATTTTTGTGTATTAGATTTATTGACAGTAAATAATATAAAGAACAATAATACAAATCCAATTGAACAATAATAAATGAAGGGAATAACAAAAATAAAGAACAATAACACAGGTTCAAATGGTGTTAACAGTATATAAATAAATAATATAAACAAAATAAAACAAAACGTTGGTCAGTAATAAAATACAATCAAATTAGAAACAAATTAAGGGAATAACAAGATATTTGATTAATGAATGTTCCTGTGGATACTATCACTATGAGTGTTTTAGCAATGATAATTTAATATATATATATTTAATATGTATAATTATTATTCTTTTTTTTATTATATTTCATATGATTTTCTCTCACTCCTCAGGAGTCTCAGATGACATCATGAGTTACCATAGTGATGCGCCTCGCCCTCCAGTGCCGGGTGAAGAGGGTCATGAGGGCGGGCGCTTCTCTAGTAAGACTCCGTCTGATTGGTCAGAGTCTCCAGCTCTCACACCGCGCCGTTCTGACCTGGGTCTGGGGTTCGAGCCAGAGGGCAGTGCGTCACCGGACGGCCCGTACGAGCCGTGGGCTGAGACACTCCTCACCCTGCTGGACGACCACGACGGCACGGCCCTGTTCCAGCACTTCCTGCGGACGCTGGGCTGCTCGCCGCTGCTGGAGTTCTGGTTCGCCTGCTGCGGCTTCCAGAAGGTTCCCGAGGGCGCGGCGGGGCGGCGCCTCAAACTGGCCAAAGCCATGTACCGCTGCTACCTGTCCGAGCGCAGCGGCAGCGTTGTGTCCCGCAAGATCACGGCCGAGACCAGGTGCGCCGTGCGAGACGCCATTCAGAGGCTGCAGCTGGACTCCGGCCTGTTTGCGCAGGCGCATGCACAGGTGCAGACCGTGTTACAGGACAACCTGTTCCCGCTGTTTCTCAGGTCGGACGTGTATCTGAAACACACTCAGACTATCAGGTCACCAGGAAACCACAAGACAACACTGCAAGGATGCCAAGCCACGCCCTCGGAGGGGGTGGGGCCTGAGAAAGAGGCCCTCCCTCCCCACAATGCAGCCAATCAGAAGCGTCCAGACGATCGGCAGTGCAGGTGAGATGCAGTAAGTGCAGGTGAGATGCAGTGAGTGCAGGTGAAATGCAGTGAGTGGAGGTGAGATGCAGGTGAGATGCAGTGAGTGGAGGTGAGATGCAGTGAATGGAGGTGAGATGCAGTGAGTGGATGTGAGATGTAGTGAGTGGAGCTGAGATGCAGGTGAGATGCAGTGAGTGGAGGTGAGATGCAGCGAGTGCAGGTGAGATGCAGTGAGTGGAGCTGAGATGCAGGTGAGATGCAGTGAGTGGAGGTGAGATGCAGTGAGTGGAGGTGAGATGCAGGTGAGATACAGTGAGATGCAGGTGAGATGCAGTGAGTGGAGGTGAGATGCAGGTGAGATACAGTGAGACGCAGGTGAGATGCAGTGAGATGCAGGTGAGATGCAGTGAGTGGAGGTGAGATGCAGGTGAGATACAGTGAGACGCAGGTGAGATGCAGTGAGATGCAGGTAAGATGCAGGTGAGATGCAGTGAGTGGAGGTGAGATGCAGTTAGTGGAGGTGAGATGCAGGTGAGATGCAGTGAGTGCAGGTGAGATGCAGTGAGTGTAGGTGAGATGCAGGTGAGATGCAGTGAGTGCAGGTGAGATGCAGTGAGTGGAGGTGAGATGCAGGTGAGATGCAGTGAGTGCAGGTGAGATGCAGTGAGTGCAGATGAGATGCAGTAAGATGCAGGTGAGATGCAGTGAGTGGAGGTGAGATGCACGTGAGATGCACGTGAGATGCAGTGAGTGGAGGTGAGATGCAGTGAGAGGAGGTTTGATGCAGGTGAGATGCAGTTAGTGCAGGTGAGATGCAGTGAGTGCAGATGAGATGCAGTGAGTGGAGGTGAGATGCAGTGAGTGCAGATGAGATGCAGTGAGTGGAGGTGAGATGCAGATGAGATGCAGTGAGTGGAGGTGAGGTGCAGTGAGTGCAGGTGAGATGCAGCGAGTGCAGGTGAGATGCAGTGAGTGGAGTGAGATGCAGTGAGTGGAGGTGAGGTGCAGTGAGTGCAGGTGAGATGCAGTGAGTGCAGGTGAGATGCAGGTGAGTGCAGGTGAGATGCAGGTGAGATGCAGTGAGTGCAGATGAGATGCAGGTGAGATGCATTGAGTGCAGGTGAGATGCAGGTGAGATGCAGGTGAGTGCAGGTGAGATGCAGGTGAGTGCAGGTGAGATGCAGTGAGTGCAGGTGAGATGCAGGTGAGATGCAGTGAGTGCAGGTGAGATGCAGGTGAGATGCAGGTGAGATGCAGGTGAGTGCAGGTGAGATGCAGGTGAGATGCAGTGAGTGCAGGTGAGATGCAGGTGAGATGCAGTGAGTGCAGGTGAGATGCAGGTGAGATGGAGGTGAGATGCAGTGAGTGCAGGTGAGATGCAGTGAGACGAGCTCCACACATGTCCACTGACGTGTGTGTTTCCCTCAACAGACAGGAGCGTCACATGTGTCATCGACACAGAACACGAGACACAGACGGGAGACACACACACTTGCCACACACACCGGTGAGTCAAATCAATGTGTGAATACACACAGATCAGGCATAACATTATGACCACTGACCGGTGAAGTGAATAACACTGATCTCTTCATCACGGCTCCTGTTAGTGGGTGGGATATATTAGGCAGCAAGTGAAGATTTTGTCCTCAAAGTTGATGTGTTAGAAACAGGAAAAATGGGCAAGCGTAAGGATTTGAGCGAGTTTGATGAGGGCCAAATTGTGGCCTGGTCTGAGGAATCACGTGTTCTTTTACATCACGTGGATGGCCGGGTGCGTGGCTTACCTGGGGAACACATGGCACCAGGATGCACTATGGGAAGAAGGCAAGCCGGCGGAGGCAGTGTGATGCTTTGGGCAATGTTCTACTGGGAAACCTTGGGTCCTGCCATCCATGTGGATGTTACTTTGACACGTACCACCTACCTAAGCATTGTTGAGACCATGTACAGCCTTTCATGGAAACGGTATTCCCTGGTGGCTGTGGCTCTTCCAGCAGGATAATGCTCCTGACACAAAGCACAAATGGTTCAGGAATGGTTTGAGGAGCACAACAACGAGTTTGAGGTGTTGATTAGGACTCTAAATTCCCCAGATCTCAATCCAATCGAGCATCTGTGGGATGTGCAGAACAAATAAAGTCTGATCCATGGAGGCCCCACCTCACAACTTACAGGAAGTGGAGTCCATGCCTCGATGGGTCAGCAAAAGCCAAAAAATTGTTTATCAGTGTAAACAATTCAGAAATAAACAACATGTTTGTATTTTAAGAATGTATTTGTGTTCACTATAAGCCCTCTATATTAACAGACGTGTGTGATATGTGCTCGTTTTTCTCAGTAACGTGTGTGTGTGTGTGTGTGTGTGTGTGTAACAGGTGAAGATGACTCCACACACCTTCGCAGCTGAACTGATGAGGCGTTTACAGGAGCTGCAGACACAGACTCAAAACACTCGTGTGAGTTACTGCCACACACTGTGTTTGTTGTGTACTCTACACTGGTTTAATGGAAGGGCAGTTTATTTATGTGCTACTTCCTGTTCTGACAGGAAGACGAAACAGATTCCAGTGCCACCTCACTGAAGGCGGACAGTGCCAGCACACGTGACGTCTCCAGCAGGTGTGTTACAGTGGTGTATTATTACAGCGGAGACGTGATCCCGTACAGGACGTGTGTCCGGTGTGACGCTGCCGTGACCCTGGGCCGCTTTAAATCCCTGCTGACGCGCAGAGGGCCGTTCAGGTGAGACGCGCTCCGTCCCTCAGCGCATCCGTCCCTGTTTCCTGCTTCATCTCTGTCTCTCTCAAACAGGTTTTACTTCCAGAGCGCGAGCGCAGAGTTCCAGTGCGGCGCGGTCTACGAGGAGATCCGTGAGGACGCCGCCGTCCTGCCCACGTTTGAGCAGAAAATCATCGCCAGAGTGGAGAGAACGACTGATCCTTAAGAACAGGATCTGAACACAAGCTGTCCTTTGTACAGTCTATTTATTTAAACATGGATGACAAAGCCATCATTTAATGAAGAGTTTATTGTTTGCTGCTTTTGAATAAACAGTCATTGGAGACTCTGTTTGAATGGTTTTTAATCAGTTTCTTCACCTATACTACAAAATAGTTTCAAAATAGAGAGAAACTTTTTGTTTGGTATTTTAACTAGTGTAGAAATCTCTTAAAGCAGACATTTGGTTTTTTAAATCTACATTTTAAACAAAAACTTGTTAGGTCAGCTTTTGTTTTACTTGATTTCTCTGTTGTATGTCTTATTTTATGTCATGTTACTGTATGTTTGCGGTCACGCGCGCTGCCGTGGAGTTGTAGTACCGGAGGCGCGCGGCGGGTGTCAGTGTTGCGGCGCGCACGCGCAGGCGCAGGCAGGCGACGGAAGCAGCAGCAGAAGCTCGGCTGTGTGTGTGTGTGTGTGTGTGTGTGTTCTCGGCGGACAGACAGCGATGATGATGATGGACCCGCTGGACGCGGTTCTGGACGAGGTGGCTCTGGAGGGTTTGGACGGGATCAGCGTTCAGACGCTGTGGTTGAGGCTGCGCAGCCGCCAGCCCGAGTTCGGCTTGAATCTGGATCCGCTCAGTCAGCAGTTCATCTGGAGCTGCTTGATCCGGAGCGACGAGATCCGCTTCTACCTGTTGCCGGAGAGCCGGAGAACCGTCGTCCTGCACGACCGGTACCCCAGACACGACCTCACTCTCACGGCAGGAGGAAAACACACATTAACTGCAG
>CM077195.1:46280346-46397846 GCA_039654625.1 Rhinogobio ventralis
GGACATTGATATTAAACTGTGATGATGTCATGTAGCTCAACAGGAAGTGTGTGTGTGTGTTAGTGCGAGCGAGCAGGCAGAGTCAGGCTCAGGACGAGACGGACCAGCGGGCTTTGCTGCAGATGACCAGACAGAGAGTGGCCTGGACGCACATGGAGGACAGTCTGCTGATGCTGTGCCGTGTCGCCAGCCACTTCCTCAACCGCAAGGTACACACACACACACACACTAGTGTTCACTAACACTATATAAACTATGACGTAAAACTTTAGGGCTTTTTAAAAACTTTTTTTAAGTTTTCATTGAGCAGAACTAGAGTAAAATTCCCAGACTTTGTCAACTAAACCTAAACAGAAACCGTATAGGCTAAGTATGACAAAAACTAAAAAGGACATTTGACACAGGAATAAATGAATAACTTCCTGATCAAATGAACACACCAGCAGCGTTAATAAAGTAGATGCTCGTGTGTGTGTTGAAGGATTAGTTCACTTAAAAATGAAAATGTCCTGATGATTTACTCACCCCAATCTCATCCATGATGTTCATGTCTTTCTTTCTTCAGTGGAAAAGAAATGAAGTTTTTTGAGGAAAACATTCCAGGATTTTCCTCCACATAATGGACTTCAATGGGAACCAACGGCTGAAGGTCCAAATCAATGCAGTTTCAGAGGAAGGGCTTCAGAGGCTCTGATGATCCCAGAGGAATAGGGTCTGATCCAGACAAACCATCGGACATTTTCAACAAAATTAACACTTATATACTTTTAACCTCAAATGCGTAACTTCGGTGTTGTGCTTCTTCACGGCGTATGACGTCATCACGTCGGAAAGGTCACATGACGCAGGCGGAGGTTCAGCCGTTGGTTCCCATTGAAGTCCATTATGTGGAGGAAAATCCTGGAATGTTTTCCTCAAAAAACTTAATTTCTTTTCCACTGAAGAAAGAAAGACATGAACATCATGGATGAGTTTGGGGTGAGTAAATCATCAGGACATTTTCATTTTGAAGTGAACTAATCCTTTCATGTGGTGTGTGTGTGTGTGTTTATGTGGTGTGTGTGTAGCTGAAGAGGCCTTTCGTGCCCTGGACGGTGGTTCGTGACGTGCTGCATGCTGAGTTTGAGTTATCGCTGGATAAAACATCTCTGTCAGTCAGCCGACGCTCCCGCTACATCATGAAGAACCCGCAGACCTGCCTGAACTACAGGTGAACCCCACACACACACACACACACACACACACACACACATGCTGTCTGATAATGAAACTCAGTGTACGTCTGGTGGCTGTTCTGTAGGATTTGTCTGGCGGAGATGTATCAGGATAAAGAGCTGATGGCCAAGTTCCTGAACCGATCTGACGACTATAACGATGTGAAGGTGAGACGCGAGTCTGAATCAAATAAACTCTTCAGCGAGGATTTAAATGTCCACATAAAGTGCTGACACTCCTGATACTTTTTACTCATGTTAATCTGATTTGAGTTTGAGATTTTTAGGAAAAATGGGTCAGTGTTTCTGTCTTGTTTTCCAGCACAAATCAATTCTGAAAATGTGTCTTGATTTAAGAATGTTTAGATGTTTGTGCTGGAAAACAAGACCGAAGCACTGAGGAAGAGCGTCATGTTTTAAACTGGGGAGACAATGAGATTTACCTTAGAGTTGGATTGTGTGTGTGTGTGTGTGTGTGTGTTACAGGTGTGTGCTGAGGAGTATAAGGAGTTTGTTCGCTCTCTGAGGTCAAAGTTCAGCTCCAGCTACGGCTCCAGTGATGTCATCATACCAGACACGAGAGACGAGCTCTTTCACAAGTACACACACACACACACACACGTTATTTTAGTATTAATATTTTAACCCTCTGGTGCTCTTCAGTCATTTTTTACCTACAAAATGTACGTTTAGTACAAAACTTGGTGAAGGTTTTGGCACTTCCTGTGTGATGATTAGAAAAGATGAAATGGTCCTGAAAAAAACAGAGCGCATTGGAAACGAACGGGAGAGGAATTCCCCTAGTGGAAGCGTTTGGTACTGCAGCCACACACACTCATTTCCTCATTTCTTCACAACCTGCTTAGGTTTAGGCTTTGATTTTCTCACAGTTTTACAGCAAAACCTGTTTTGGAAAATGTATATTTCATAAAAGAAATTAATAATAGCTATAACTTTAACTTTTTTCACTTCAGCAATAATCTGCCATGTGTAAAACGAGAACAAGATTTATGACAAGATTTCGTGTTCAAAAGTGCATAACTACTGCATAAATATAATTTAGTACCACAGAATCCTTAAAAATACAACATATTAAATAAATAACATTGAACTAAAGTATAGGACATTCATTTCATTCAGAAAGTATCTGTAATTGTTGACCTCCATGCGAACAGCACCAGGGGTTAAATGAGCTCTATTTCAGTTTTCATTTTCATTTAGTAATTTTGTTAGTGCTTTTGTAATTTTTAGGGTTTTTTAAATATATATTTCTATATAGCTTTATTTTTTTTTTTCAGTTTTAGTCATTTTATTACTTCAATCGATTAGTTGGCAAGTTTTTTTTTAATAACATTTTTCAATACTTGTAAATTTTTAAGCTTTATTTCAATTACTTTATTTTTTTAGTTTGTTTTAGTTAACAATAAGAACACAAAATCTTATTCTCTGCAGATGTGTCTTAACGTGTGCGTGTGTGTGCGTGCGCATGTGTGTGCGTGCGCATGTGCGTGGTGTGCGTGGTGTGCGCGTGTGTGTGTTTGTGTGCGTGTGTGCGTGCGTGCGTGTGCGTGTGCGTGTGTGTGCGTGCGTGCGTGCGTGTGTGCGTGCGTGCGTGCGTGTGTGCGTGTGTGCGTGTGTGTGCGTGCGTGTTTCCTCAGGTTTAAGGTGTACACGATTGACGAATCACTTGAGCGCATTAAAGACAACTTGCAGAGGTAGGTGTGTGTGATAACGTCACACTATTCATTTTAATAAACACAAACTGACATTATTTTACTGTATTTTAAATCCTGTTTTTATTTAATTACGTTTTGCACTTTGAGCTCTGGAAGACACTATTGATTAAACAATATTATTATTCTTATTATTATTAATATTTATAAAATAATGTAATGGCTGTGTGTTTCAGGAAGGAGGACATTGATGTTCTGGTGCTGTTTAATTTAATTCAGAGCACACTAGTGCTGACCAACGCTCAGATGAAGAACTACAGACCCTTCCAGGTACACACACACACACACGTTTATACTGTGTGTCAGTCACGTGTCAGTGATCATGTCTGTCTCTCTCCGTCAGACGTTCTGTCTGTACACGCGCTACAGCGAGGAGGTGTTGTCCCAGGCCTTCCAGACGTGCCGTAATCGGGCGCTAGTGAACCGCCGGCGGCCCATCACCAAAGCCCACCTGAAGAAGTGCCACTCGCTGCCCTTCCTGCCCATGTCCTACCAGCTGTCACAGCACTACTACAGGTCACACACACACCTTGAGCCGTGTTCACTACTACAGGTCACACACACACAACTCATTATAACCGTGTGCTCCTGTGTCCCTCACTGACGCTCTGCAGGTTCTTCACGTGGCGTTTCCCGAGCCTCATCTTCAACGAGGCCTTCGATCTGATGACGGGTCTATATGAGGGCGCCGGCGGCAGCAGCGACAGACCCAACAGCTTCCACTTCCAGAAAGACCCCGAGAACCCAGGAGACGAGCAGGAGGAGGACACTCAGGGCATGCTGCAGTTCCCCATGGACGCTCCGGGCGGCGCCAGCGCGTGCTGCCTGACCCTCATGACCCTGGGCCTGCTGGCCGTGGACGTCAGTATCCCGCAACAGATCGTGGTGGTGGACAGCACACTGTTGGACAACGAGGTGGTCAAGAGGTGCGGCGCTCAGGGACACTCACAGATACACACGCTAAAGACCGGACAATAACTACATTAGTGTTCACACCAGCGGACGATAACTGTAACGATAACGATAACTGTAACGATAACTATCGATAACTGTATTAGTGTTCACACCAGCAGACGATAACTGTAATGATAACTATATTAGTGTCCACACCAGCGGACGATAACTGTAACGATAACTATATTAGTGTCCACACCAGCGGACGATAATTGTAATTGTAGCCTCTTTTTCCTATTTGTAGTGGAGATGAGTGGTACCCGGTGGGGTCTTCTGCTGTTGTAGCCCATCCGCCTCAAGGTTGTGCGTGTTGTGGCTTCACAAATGCTTTGCTGCATACCTCGGTTGTAACGAGTGGTTATTTCAGTCAAAGTTGCTCTTCTATCAGCTTGAATCAGTCGGCCCATTCTCCTCTGACCTCTAGCATCAACAAGGCATTTTCGCCCACAGGACTGCCGCATACTGGATGTTTTTCCCTTCACACCAGCGGACGATAACTGTAACGATAACTATATTAGTGTTCACACCAGCGGACGATAATTGTAACGATAACTATATTAGTGTTCACACCAGCGGACGATAACTGTAACGATAACTATATTAGTGTCCACACCAGCGGACGATAACTGTAACGATAACTATATTAGTGTTCACACCAGCGGACGATAATTGTAATAATAACTATATTAGTGTCCACACCAGCGGACGATAACTGTAATAATAACTATATTCGTGTCCACACCAGCGGACGATAATTGTAACGATAACTATATTAGTGTTTACACCAGCGGACGATAACTGTAATGATAACTGTATTAGTGTTCACACCAGCGGACGATAACTGTAACGATAACTGTAACGATAACTATCGATAACTGTATTAGTGTTCACACCAACGGACGATAACTGTAATGATAACTATATTAGTGTCCACACCAGCGGACGATAACTGTAACGATAACTATATTAGTGTCCACACCAGCGGACGATAATTGTAACGATAACTATATTAGTGTTCACACCAGCGGACGATAACTGTAATGATAACTATATTAGTGTCCACACCAGCGGACGATAATTGTAACGATAACTATATTAGTGTTCACACCAGCGGACGATAACTGTAATGATAACTATATTAGTGTTCACACCAGCGGACGATAACTGTAATGATAACTATATTAGTGTCCACAGCAGCGGACGATAATTGTAACGATAACTATATTAGTGTTCACACCAGCGGACGATAACTGTAATGATAACTATATTAGTGTCCACACCAGCGGACGATAATTGTAACGATAACTATATTAGTGTTCACACCAGCGGACGATAACTGTAATGATAACTATATTAGTGTCCACACCAGCGGACGATAATTGTAACGATAACTATATTAGTGTTCACACCAGCGGACGATAATTGTAACGATAACTATATTAGTGTCCACACCAGCGGACGATAATTGTAACGATAACTATATTAGTGTACACACCAGCGGACGATAATTGTAACGATAACTATATTAGTGTTCACACCAGCGGACGATAATTGTAACGATAACTATATTAGTGTTCACACCATCCACACCAGCGGACGATAATTGTAACGATAACTATATTAGTGTCCACACCAGCGGACGATAATTGTAACGATAACTATATTAGTGTTCACACCAGCGGACGATAATTGTAACGATAACTATATTAGTGTTCACACCATCCACACCAGCGGACGATAATTGTAACGATAACTATATTAGTGTCCACACCAGCGGACGATAATTGTAACGATAACTATATTAGTGTTCACACCAGTGGACGATAATTGTAACGATAACTATATTAGTGTTCACACCAGTGGACGATAATTGTAACGATAACTATATTAGTGTTCACACCATCCACACCAGCGGACGATAATTGTAACGATAACTATATTAGTGTTCACACCAGCGGACGATAATTGTAACGATAACTATATTAGTGTTCACACCATCCACACCAGCGGACGATAATTGTAACGATAACTATATTAGTGTCCACACCAGCGGACGATAATTGTAACGATAACTATATTAGTGTTCACACCAGCGGACGATAATTGTAACGATAACTATATTAGTGTTCACACCATCCACACCAGCGGACGATAATTGTAACGATAACTATATTAGTGTCCACACCAGCGGACGATAATTGTAACGATAACTATATTAGTGTTCACACCAGTGGACGATAATTGTAACGATAACTATATTAGTGTTCACACCAGTGGACGATAATTGTAACGATAACTATATTAGTGTTCACACCAGCGGACGATAACTGTAATGATAACTATATTAGTGTCCACACCAGCGGACGATAATTGTAACGATAACTATATTAGTGTTCACACCAGCGGACGATAACTGTAACGATAACTGTATTAGTGTTCACACCAGCGGACGATAACTGTAACGATAATTGTAATGATAACTATATTAGTGTTCACACCAGCGGACGATAACTGTAACGATAACTGTATTAGTGTTCACACCAGCGGACGATAACTGTAACGATAATTGTAACGATAACTATATTAGTGTTCACACCAGCGGACGATAACTGTAACGATAACTGTAACAATAACTATATTAGTGTTCACACCAGCGGACGATAACTATAACGATAACTATGCCGATAACTAGATTAGTGTTCACACCAGCGGACGATAACTATAATGATAACTATGACGATAACTATGCCGATAACTAGATTAGTGTTCACACCAGCGGACGATAACTATAATGATAACTATGACGATAACTATATTAGTGTTCACACCAGCGGACGATAACTGTAACGATAACTAACGATAATTAGATTAGTGTTCACACATACCGATATCTATAACTATAATGATAGTTATCACGATAATTATAACGAGCCAGTGCATTATATCGTTCGATTTATTATAAGCGCTGCAGTTTTGTCGTCTACCTCTTTAAATGCTGGAGCTCTTTAAAGCAGGATGGATTCTGATTGGCTGTTAATGTTTTTATCGCTCATCAGCTGGAAAAAATGGTTCATCTGTGTGGTTATTGTTATAGTTGCCCTGTGGACTCTGCTGTTCTGTTATAGTCATCGCCCCTGGTGTGAACGGCCTCAGCGCTCTCACAGCTGACCGTGTGTGTGTGTTTCAGTCTCACTAAAGCGCTGGAGGAGGAAGAGGAGGAGGACGAGAGGAAGAGGAGGCCGGAGGTCAAACCCACACAGGCGTCTCACACCAATTACCTGCTGATGAGGGGATATTACGCGCCCGGGATCCTGCGCTCACAGACACACACCTCCAACAGCACCGACAACATCATGGTCAACACCTGCACCGTCCACCTGCAGCTGAGACGCACCGCGCAACACACACTCTTCAGTGCCGATGGTCCGCTCTCTCTCACACACACACACCTATATGTACACACACACACACACACACTCTCACACACACTCATTCGTGTCTCTGTGTGTCTCCTGTAGCTGATGGCTCGGCTCTGTCTCCGTCCGCTCCTCCGTCTCTCCCGCTGTCGTTCACGCGTGTGTATCGTTCGGCAGCCGTTGATCCGCAGACCTTCCTGGACCGGTGTGTGAGCGGCGCGGGATACGGAGCGCCGGACATCCAGGCGGTGGCGGAGATCAGAGACGCCGTGGAGGAGGGGGCGGAGTTTGGCATTGACAGACAGGACCTCTTTGAGCGCTTCATACACCTGGAGCAGCCAGAGAATGGGCGGAGCAGAACTCTCCAGCAGTACATACAGGTGAAGAGAGAGACGGATGATGTGTGAGAGTTCACTGCAGCTTCACTTGTGTTGAGTGAGTGTGTGTGTGTGTGTGTGTGTGTAGGATCTGGTGGATGGAGAGCAGCTGGTGGAGGTGGGCGCTCTCTCTCAGAGGCTGGTGTGTGCGGAAGCTGCGTCTCATTGGCTGTTGACGAGCGTGTGTGATGGTGTGCAGATGCAGCGGCCATTTCTGAAGAGAGGCTCCGCCCACGACACACCCCCACCTACCAAGAGACGGGCCATGGAATCTGATTTCCAAGAAGCCTTCACAAGCACAGCTGTCAATCAGACCGTCACCATGGATCCCGTCTCCACGAGCACAGCTGTCAATCAGACTGTCGCCATGGATCCCGTCTCCACGAGCACAGCTGTCAATCAGACCGTTGCCATGGATCCCGTCTCCACGAGCACAGCTGTCAATCAGACCGTCGCCATGGATCCCGTCTCCATGAGCACAGCTGTCAATCAGACAATCACCATGGATCCCGTCTCCACATGCACAGCTGTCAATCAGACTGTCGCCATGGAAACCGTCTCCATGGACACACCTCAAAATGAGTCTGTTTCGATGGATTCTGATGCTGAGACTGTTGCTGTGGAGGAGGCGGTTCGTAAAGTTGATGGGAACTCAGAACAGCGTGTGACTGATGACAAAGGAGTGGGGCTTAATGAAGACTCCTCCTCCTCTCAGATCAGAGGTGTGTGTTTGGACAGAGTGTTGACTGGTTTGTTGTCGTGTGTTTGTGTGTTGATGTCTCCATCTGTGGTTTCAGATGACGCTGAAGGAGCCGCTGATCCGGAGGAACAGTGAGTGAATCCCATGACTCTGACTCTGATTACAGTCATCAGTCTGGTCAGTAATGCCTGTTGTGTCTCTCTGTCTGTCAGCGGTGGCCGGGAGTCGGTGCAGTTCGTCAGCCGGCCGTGGCGGGTTGTGGACGGCTCGTTGAATCGGCCGGTGTGTAAAGGCATGCTGGAGTCGCTGCTGCTGCACATCATGTCGAGTCCGGCGCTGCGCGAGTATGTGCTGCTGCAGCACTACAGTCAGGTGCTCCAGCCCGTGGTGATCCTGGACCTGCTGCAGGTGACACACACACACACACACACACACACACACACACACACACTACAGTCAGGTGCTCCAGCCCGTGGTGATCCTGTACCTGCTGCAGGTGACACACACACACACACACACACTACAGTCAGGTGCTCCAGCCCGTGGTGATCCTGGACCTGCTGCAGGTGACACACACACACACACACACACTACAGTCAGGTGCTCCAGCCCGTGGTGATCCTGGACCTGCTGCAGGTGACACACACACACACACACACACACACACACACACACACACACACACACACACTACAGTCAGGTGCTCCTGCCTGTGGTGATCCTGGACCTGCTGCAGGTGACACACACACACACACACACACACACACTACAGTCAGGTGCTCCAGCCCGTGGTGATCCTGGACCTGCTGCAGGTGACACACACACACACACACACACAAACACTACAGTCAGATGCTCCAGCCCGTGGTGATCCTGGACCTGCTGCAGGTGACACATACACACACACACACACACACACACTACAGTCAGGTGCTCCTGCCTGTGGTGATCCTGGATCTGCTGCAGGTGACACACACACACACACACACACACACCCGACAGGAGACATCAGCATGTGTTCACGTCAGAAATCAAACATGAGGATTTCAATGTGCTGTCAGGTTTCTCATACCTAATTTACCGGAACGGGTCAAAAATGACCCATCTTTTGAATTGCTTATAAATCTCTCGCTATGTTAAATTATCACCAAATATTTGGATTCAATCTTTTGTCAACTTGTTTTGTTTCAGTTAGCATGAGTTTTGTATTTCTGTGATTGATCTGATTGATCGTAGGCCTCGTTGATCCTCAGTTTGAGGAGATGTAATATAAGTGTGTGTGAAGTTTCAGCTCAAATACCCCACAGATCATTTATTATATCATGTTGTAAATGCCCATTTTTGAGTGGACGTTGTTTTTGTGTGTGTATCTTTAAATGCAAATGAGCTGCTGCCCCGCCCCCTATCCAGAAGAGGGCGGAGCCTCTACAGCTTGTGCCGATACTCTGCCAAAAACGAAAACATCTGTTTGGTTTTGATGATCATCTCTATCATGCTCATGCGACACTGCAGTTCTTCATCATCATGAGAGTTAATGATCTGCATGCGTTTCAAAGACATATCAGTCTAAACTTCTGATATATGGTTTTCTGAGCGCACACACACACCTGAAGCACGCGCACAGAAAGCTGATGTCAGACGGAGCGTCCTGTGAGTTCTCTTTCACGTCTTATTGTGCTTAAACTGTCAAATACACACAAGGTTATGTCAAAAACACACAAACGCAGTCGGTTATGTGTGTGAAAGTAAAGAAATCTCACGTGTGTATTAGATCTGTGTGTTAAAGTGACAGCAGTGTAATATACAGTACCGATCTGCTGTTAATATGAATCGAACAACAGAAAATCACTCTCTCGACTGAATGAACTTTAGTAGCTTTAATAAGAACACATTTCTTACTTGAATGCTGCTGTTAAATTCTCTGGTGAGGAGATAAACATGGCGAACTGTACAGCTCTCGAATTGCTCTCGCAGTACTTTGTTGACATACGCCACAGTCACGTGCCATCAGCGCTGCCTCAAGTCGGACAAGCCTTCTGTCAGCAGTCGTGGGCGGGTCTATGCTAATAGGGTGGAGTACATCAGCAGTCATGGGTGGGTCTATGCTAATAGGGCAAAGTTCGTAAGTAGTCGTGGGCAGGTCTATGCTAATACAGCATCATGGGCGGGGTCTATGCTAATAGGGCGGAGTCCGTCAGCAATCATGGGCGGGTCTATGCTAATAGGGCGGAGTCTGTCAGCAGTCATGGGCGGGTCTATGCTAATAGGGCGGAGTCCGTCAGCAGTCGTGGGCGGGTCTATGCTAATAGGGCGGAGTCCGTCAGCAGTCATGGGCGGGTCTATGCTAATAGGGTGGAGTACATCAGCAGTCATGGGTGGGTCTATGCTAATATGGCAAAGTTCGTAAGTAGTCGTGGGCAGGTCTATGCTAATACAGCATCATGGGCGGGGTCTATGCTAATAGGGCAGAGTCCGTCAGCAGTCATGGGTGGGTCTACGCTAATAGGGTGGAGTCCGTCAGCAGTCATGGGCGGGTCTATGCTAATAGGGCGGAGTCTGTCAGCAGTCATAGACAGGGTCTATGTTAATAGGGCGGAGTCCGTCAGCAGTCGTGGGCGGGTCTATGCTAATAGGGCGCAATAGAATCTGCAAGCGGTGTGTTCTGAGACACTGCTTATGATTTATGGGGATTAATAAAGAGGAGTGTGTGTATTTTTACCATTTATAGGGTGCTTGTGTACACACACTGCCAACACACATTTATGCTCAAACACCTTGTAAGAGTGTATTTTGCATAATAGGTCCCTGTTAAACACTGTGGTGCATGAGCTCAGATCAATGATCAATCACTGGCAAAAAAGAAAACAAGTTGATTAAAAAAATGTAATCCAATATTTGGTGGTGATACTGTATAATGAGAGATTTATATCATTTTTTTGGTGGAAAAACCCCAAAAAGTACCAAATGATCTAAAACATTGTTAAACCCTGTGTGAGCCAGTGTAGTTTTAGTCCATTGCGATAACATTAACTAGAATGTGTGTAGCGCAAACATTGTTACAGTTTGGTTGATTTCTGTGAGTGTTTTCAAACTCTGTTTAAAGTGAACTGGTTCAATGATTCAGGAAGGTTTTTGTGTTGTGTTGATTCTGATAGGCGTGTGTTTGTGTTCTCAGGTCCTGGTTGATCTCGGCTGCGTGAGGAAGCGCTACACCGTCCAGTCGCCCAAACCGACGCTCTTCTCCAAGCCCAGGGTGCCGCAGGTCAAAGGTCAGGCCGAGGTCAGCCTGAGGGACGCGGGGACGGCGTTCTACGAACCCACGGTGGACTGCGTGCTGAGGCTGGCGCGAGTGTTTCCTCACGAGCTCAACTGGAACAAATGGGTTCAGCTGTGTCTCCGCGCCTGACAGTCAGTGTTTCTGTTTGCTGTTAGTTATGTTTTAATGTGACCTGCTTCTGTTGCACAAAATAAAGACGTTTTCCATAACATGGCTTTTTCAACTTTTTTTGTCCATATAATGGCAGTGAATCCATTTGTTAATTTTGACATCAGTTTCCGGGTCCAAACGCTCTTCAGATGCCAAGAGAACACAACGAACAGTGTGCTGTAATAATACTGAGAAATGTGTCATAATATTTTTTCATAATTATAATATTCTGTCATAAGACATATAAAGTTGTAATAATGAGGAAAAAGTCAGTTATGAGATTAAAAGTCCTGACTTGTGTCAAATATTAGTGTTATCATTTTGACTTTTATCTCATAATTATGACTTAGTATCTCATAATTTAGACTTTGTGATAATTATGATTTACAAAAGCATTTTGTTTTCTTATGTGGCTGAAATGGGCTTCCATAAGAATGATCCCATATGACCACAAAGATGTAAAAGTGTCTCGGAATGATCCCAAACTACTCGTTCTAAGGACGTGCGTTAGAATTCTCTGAAAAATGTGAGTTATTAAGCGAAAATCCTGCCGTTGGTCTCCTGTGCAGGACTGTGTGAAACGGCAGTACGAAAGTGTACCATACAGAAGGTTCAGGGTTGGGTTTTTGATTAACTTTGATTTCTCAACATGTGCTTGTGAACTGCTGCGCTGATAAGGTCAGAAAGGCGCAGCCCTGGATTTATGGCAAATAATTAAATTAAATTCGAGGTTTGTTTTTCAAGCATGTCCTTGACCATTGGACAATAAAGTACAGATTGTCTATGGCATTAGAACAGCAGGGTGAGTAAATGATCTTTTTACTTGATGAACTATCAAGACAATGTAAGTGTAGCGTCTGGACCATTCAGACACACAATTTATTCATTATATTTAATGAATAATCCAGCAAACTCACTTTCCCAACAAAGGGCTGTAAACCATCCCCCAAAACTGCACCTAACATCCCCCGTGTAGCTTACACCAGGCTTCGGGTTACAGGACACATGGAGACTGATGAGGTTTACGACCAGAAGGAATTTACAGAGAGTTGTGACTCTCACTTAAATTATTTTTGAAAAGGACAAATAAACCATCTTAAACCCATATAGCCTATATATAACCACTTATAAATATATAAACACATCCATCTCATGATTTTTCTTTTGTAGGGTTTTGATCTATGTATTAATTAAATCTCTGTTGGATTTACGTTTCAGAATTGCATACTATAGTTAGCTAAAATCATGTGTATGGCATGTTTGGTCTCTAAGAACTCCAAATGACGTTCCCCATTTGTTAATTTATATTACATTTTACTAACTCTGTGCCACATTAGTATTATAAGAATCTTGAAGGCTCTTCTCTGTAGCACCCAATCAAATTACATATTCAAATGCTCTTCTAGAAGACAAGGGATCGTAAAACTTTCCCTCCTGCCTGGTTGATGTGGCCCCTGCACAGATCCGGCCCTCTTCTTCTTTCGACTGCTGCTCCTGCCTGGTTGATGTGGCCCCTGCACAGATCCGGCCCTCTTCTTCTTTCGACTGCTGCTCCTGCCTGGTTGATGTACGTGGGGGGACCCCACCAGGGCCCATGGGCGCCGGCAGGCCTCAACCACAGCCTGTTATGTCTTCACTCTCCGCACCGAGAGAGAGAACTCTTCCAAAAGAGTCTGAAATTTCCTCATTCTCAGAAGGAAATTGCAACTTCACTGTCACTGCACTGAGAAACCATCAGCGCTCTTCCTGCCTCTCCTGGTTGCTGTGCATGTGTGGGACGGAAACCCGGTACGGGGCGGCAGGCCCAACACCTCAAGCCATGTGCAGCTTCCTCGACGGAGTCAAACTAACCATGAAAGTTCATCATATCTTCTTCAGTCAACGCAGAAGAAATCGATTGCAACTTCCATCAAATCAGGAACTTTACGAAACTGCTTCGACTGCAACGGCAATGCAAGTATCGCCTATTTTAACAAATCAGAGGGTTAGGATAAGCAGTAAAATCCTCCTAACGAGGTGCTTTGAAAATAACAAGCTGATGGTTCGTTTCATAGTTAATGACTCTTTTCCATAGCTTCATTCCCGTTTTCCGGTTTCATTGTGTCACTTTCCATCTTACCCATGTATGTGTGATTTGTGTGTTAGTTGTGTTCGTAATTTAGTTAATACAACTTGTGCACAATACATATTTGGTTCTGACTCCCTGTCTGCAAATAAATGGTCACTTAAATGATTTTGTTACTAAGCGCTGTAAATGCTAAGGAAGAATTATTTTTCTGTGGCCATGAAAAATTCCCTTCCCTTAGAATTAATTAATAATCAATACTGAGTGTTTACAGGATGAACTGATTGATTGATTGTAATGTTAATGTAGCTACATCAAGTTAATCTCACTAACTGATTCAAATATTCATAATTAATCATAATGAATAATCATAATGCGTTATGAATAATTATTAATAATAAATATTAATATCCATCAGCATAAGGTGGAGCATAAGGTGGAGCCCACCCATGAGGTATGTTCAAACACCATGTAAAAGTGAATTTTGCATAAGAGGTCAATCAGTGTCAAAATGAAACACAACCTGTGCTAACTGAAAGTAAACAAATTGATAAAAAGATTTAATCCAATATTTGGTGATAGTAATTTCAGAGTAAAAATTATTTTGTAAAATATATATTTTATATCAAATAAAAAATATTGAGTAGAGTAAATTCAAACTTCCATTCTGAGTGTCGTCTTTAAAACAAGACCAAACTTAGGTCTATATTCCAAAAGTATTCTTGAGTTACAACCATTTAAGTTTGGATAGTGCATTTGACAGTTAAGGGGTTCTGAAAATTCTGACTTTGGCCTTTGGTCTATTGTGCATGACTGCATGAAACAAGGCAGTACGAAAAAGCGCCATATTGAAATCCTGATGAATCAAAGCGATACAGAAGGTTCAGGGTTGTGTTTTTGATTAACTTTGATTTCTGCGCTGATAAAGTCTCAGGAAGGCGCAGTCCTGGATTCACCCCAAATAATTTAATAATATTTGAGGTTTGTTTTTCACACATATGTCACAGTTATGTTTAGTTTTCATGGACTGTCAGTTTGTGTTCATTAGTCTCATGTCTTCCTGATTTTTACCATGGTCACGTCATTATGAGTTAATCCATAATGGGGTGGGTGTGTGGGTGGTGATTAATGTTAGTATTAAAGACAATTTCGTTTGACTCCTTCGTTGTGTGCATCATCTTCTGCCACAACCTGTGACAGCATGTCCTTAACCATTGGACAATACAGTAAGACTCATATACGGCATTAGAACAGCAGGGTGAGTAAATAATCACTGGCTTATTACTTTTGGCGAACTATTAATATAAGCTATAAAAGTGTTTTTAATAGACACAACACACAAACACACACACACACGTCAGATACATTTCTGCAGACTTTATTTAATTGATAAACATTTCCATATAATTTCCATATAACCTTAACAGGTTAATCTCATTTCTTCAGTTTTCTCAGTCATCAAAGTAAAACCCTTAAACACGAGTCCCAGACGACAGCTGAATCTGTCCGACATTCACTACTGAAGTAAACTAAGCTCTCAGTCCGAGTCCGAAAGGCCAGAGAACCTCAGAGTTGAATCTTTCTCTTCACTGAAGACTAGAGACTACGTATATTCTTTTATTTTAAAAGACCCATCAAACCTTCTCCTCGGACTAACAGAGAAGTGAGCAGCAGACGAGCTGCGCTATGATATGTTGTTGCAGATGTCTGGAGCTGTCCGAGGCTTGAGTTTGAGTTTGATGGGGTCTTTGGGAGCCAGTAGACCACTGAGGCCGAGCTCCAGAGGAACCTGTGAAGAGCAAGAGAAGGTCAGTGTCTGCGAACGAACAAACACTGATACCAGAGACCAATCCGTCTGCTCACCTGTGTCTCCTCACACACAGAGACGTCGAACCTCTGCAGGATCTCTACGATGGCCAGCTTCATGGTCACCTGAGCAAATCTCATCCCGATGCAGTTCCTGGGCCCGAGGCCGAAGGGCATGTACATGTAGGGGTCAATCGTCTCCTTGTTTCCTTTAGTGAACCTGATAATAGGGCAGGAAAGAGTCACGTTGGCTTGAAGTATTTATACAGACAGTTACTCTAAAGAACCAGCCTTGTGTTCCTAGTGCAACAGTGCCGCTTACTTTCTCAGCGGCCTTGGTTCTGGAAGTATTTTTTCCATAGGGATTTTACAGATATTTTCTATAGCTAACAGAGAACGTTCTCAGATCGTTCCAACAAAGTTCTCTCAAAGTTATGAACAAATGTTCTTCCAGTAACGTTAGTAGAAAGTTTGTTCATAGTTTTCTGGTCTTTAATAATGTTCTCAAAGCGTTAGCACAAAAACATTATTTATACAGCATTTGTAGAACCGTTTTTCCTGAAACATTTTAGTTGGACGTTCGTCTAATGTTTTTTAAATGCTACTACTACTCAGAGAACATTCAAAAGTAACGTTCAGAGAACATTCAAAAGTAACGTTCAGAGAACATTCAAAAGCAACGTTCAGAGAACATTCAAAAGTAACGCTCAGAGAACATTCAAAAGTAACGTTCAGAGAACATTCAAAAGTAACGTTCAGGGAACATTCAAAAGCAACGTTCAGAGAACATTCAAAAGTAACGTTCAGAGAACGTTAAAATAATTCTTTAAGCGCAATTTGATTGTTTTGATTCACTGATTGGTGGAGATTTCTTTGGGTTTTTAATGGGTAATGTAGTTTCTCACCAGGATTCCTGCTGATAAACAAAATTATTTGACAAAATAGTAGGGATGCACAATATATTTTTGGCCGATATATTAAATTAGATAAATAATGTATTCAACTGAGCCACGATGGTTTTGAATTGTATGAAATATGATTGAAATCACTTCAAAAAACGTGCGGCGCAAGTCTGTCATATAGAATATATATAAAATTAAAATGAGAACATAATTGTGTGCTTAGGACAACGATTTAATGGTGAGACTTTTGTTTTTGTAATCAGGCTTTCAAAAATAATATAAAAATTTGTATTTGTATTTAGATTTATCGCCAATATATCGGTTATTGGCTTTCAAAGTTTTCATATCGTGCATTCCTATAAAATAATCTGAAATAATGTGGAATGATGGCTTCAGCAAAAGCAGATACCATTGATGAACCTTGTAACTCACAATTTAAAAAAAGTTATCATTAAAAATGAATTCCCCTATGAAGAAAATAAATGGGATTTTCATATCTAGAACTGACTGTTGCGCTCTATTGTAGCTGGTGTAGCTTCACCAGACCCGTATGATGAGTGAAACAAGAGAAACCCATCCTGACCTCTCCGGTTTGAAGCTCTCGGGGTCACTCCAGTAATCCGGGTCTCTGTGGAGGGCGTAGGTCGGAATCATGACGACCATGTCTTTAGGGATAATGAGGCCATTGATGTCCACCGTTTTCTTGCAGACCCGTTCGAGTCGAGCGGCGACAGGGAACAGCCGGAGGGACTCGTTCAGCGCGGCATCCAGATAGTCCATGTTCATGACAGCTTCGTAGTCCACCGGGGCCTTCAACACACAATCAGTGGTTAAAGTTTCAGACTCATTACACCGATCCCAACGAGCGATTCATTGGAGTGATACCTTATTCTGGAAGGTCTCGTCAATCTCCTCCTGCAGTTTCTCCATGGCCTCTGGGTTGGTTGCGAGATTGTAGAAGAAGAACGCCAGAGTGCTGCTGCTGGTCTCGTAACCGGCGAAGATGAAGATCATGGACTGCGATAAGATCTCGTGGTCGCTCAGACCTGCACAGGACACGGCTTAAGGTACGAGTCTTCACATATAGAAGAACATGGTAACCCATCTGAGATGCTTCACCTTTCTCTGTGTGTTCCTCACCAGGCAGAGTTTTCCCTGCCGTCTGAGAATCGACCATCAGCTGCAGGAAATCAACTCTCTTCTGCAGGAATTAAGAACCGCGGTTTAAAACATCATGATTAAATAGTTGTTCATGTTTAGTGTTTGTTGTACCTTCTTGTGGTGGCTGGCCACTCTTTCAGACTTGATCTTCTGTAAGGCAGCGTAGAAGAAATCGGTCACAGATGTCGGGAAAAAGGAGAAATCCATTTTGTCCATGAGGGGGATGATGAAAGGAAACATAGCTACAGAAGAAATTGTAAAAAGGTCTTGACAGGGAATGTTTTCTCAAATTCTTCCAGTAACAATAATGGAACATTGATTCAGACTTCAGTTTCCTACGTTAGCTTTTGAAGTGTGTTTAACTGACAGAACTAGTTGAGTCCTTTACCACAGATCAGGAACACAGGGTTCAGGAAGTCAAACTTCAGCATTTTCTTAATGTTGGTCACAAATGGATCTTTGGGGTTGTTGAGGGAGTCGATGTCCACGCTAAACGCCGTGCTGGTCACCACATCCATACTGTACGCGCCGAAGAACCTGAGCACATGCAGGCAAGAGGAAGACATTATTATTCTCATTCAGCCTGTATACTCTATATGTAGTGAATGTTTCCTCTGTCCGGGAGGTTATTAAAGGTGATTGGTGAGGAAATTGAACACCTTTGCTCTGGTAATTATAGTGATATTATTGCAGCTCTGTTCTTATCTCTTCAGATAACGAGAAGCCGTTTGTGATTATTATGCAATATGTCTCACTCTTTAATATCCACGTTTTCTCCTCGTGTTGCTGATTTCCCCAGATTCTGAACTAGAATTTGAGAGTGTGTCTTCATGATGCCAAACATCTAGAGTGAGAAACAGCAGTCCATCATCATCATCATCATCATCATAACATCTTCATCACACACAGTTAATGTTTGATATTTATTATGAAGAGAAGAATCATTCATCTCAGTTCTTGTTTGTTTGTAAAGTAGAGCAACAGTACTGCCTTCACGTAATGCTTCATATAAGCGATATAATAACACTTGTTAGCGTGAGAATGATCCAGATAAAGACTCACGGACCTCCTTTAACCTCCCGCTGGTGAAGGAGGGTGAGAGGACGCTTCGGATTCTCCTCCAGTCGTCGTCTTCAACGATGGACACGGCGTCGTACAGCGGCCCATTCAGACGAAAGTTCTGCCAGATCAGAGGAAAAATGTGGACGCAGTGAAGATACAATCACAACACAAATGATTAATAAAAAGCTAAACTTGCCAAACTTTGCATTCTCTCTCAAATATTTTGCGTTCCCAGAGAAACTTTGCGTTCTCTCTCAAATCTTTTGTGTTCCCTGAGAAACTTTGCGTTCTCTCTCAAATATTTTGCGTTCCCACAGAAACTTTGCGTTCTCTCTCAAATCTTTTGTGTTCCCAGAGAAACTTTGCGTTCTCTCTCAAATCTTTTGCGTTCCCAGAGAAACTTTGCGTTCTCTCTTAAATCTTTTGAGTTCCCAGAGAAACTTCGCGTTCTCTCTCAAATATTTTGCGTTAACTTTGCGTTCTCTCTCAAATATTTTGCGTTAACTTTGCGTTCTCTCTTAAATCTTTTGAGTTCCCAGAGAAACTTTGCGTTCTCTCTCAAATATTTTGCGTTAACTTTGCGTTCTCTCTTAAATCTTTTGCGTTCCCAGAGAAACTTTGCGTTCTCTCTTAAATCTTTTGCGTTCCCAGAGAAACTTTGCGTTCTCTCTTAAATCTTTTGCGTTCCCTAAGAAACTTTGCGTTCTCTCTTAAATCTTTTGCGTTCCCAGAGAAACTTTGCGTTCTCTCTTAAATCTTTTGCGTTCCCAGAGAAACTTTGCGTTCTCTCTCAAATCTTTTGCGTTCCCAGAGAAACTTTGCGTTCTCTCTCAAATATTTTGCATTCCCAGAGAAACTTTGCGTTCTCTTTCAAATCTTTTGTGTTCCCAGAGAAACTTTGCGTTCTCTCTCAAATATTTTGCGTTCCCAGAGAAACTTTGCGTTCTCTCTCAAATATTTTGCGTTCCCAGAGAAATTTTGCTTTCTCTCTCAAATATTTTGCGTTCCCAGAGAAACTTTGCGTTCTCTCTCAAATATTTTGCGTTCCCAGAGAAACTTTGCGTTCTCTCTTAAATCTTTTGTGTTCCCAGAGAAACTTTGCGTTCTCTCTCAAATCTTTTGTGTTCCCAGAGAAACTTTGTGTTCTCTCTCAAATATTTTGCGTTCCCAGAGAAACTTTGCGTTCTCTTAAATCTTTTGAGTTCCCAGAGAAACTTTGCGTTCTCTCTCAAATATTTTGCGTTCCCTAAGAAACTTTGCGTTCTCTCTTAAATCTTTTGCGTTCCCAGAGAAACTTTGCGTTCTCTCTCAAATATTTTGTGTTCCCAGAGAAACTTTGCGTTCTCTCTCAAATCTTTTGTGTTCCCAGAGAAACTTTGCATTCTCTTTTGTGTTCCCAGAGAAACTTTGCGTTCTCTCTCAAATCTTTTGCGTTCCCAGAGAAACTTTGCGTTCTCTCTTAAATCTTTTGAGTTCCCAGAGAAACTTTGCGTTCTCTTTTGTGTTCCCAGAGAAACTTTGCGTTCTCTCTTAAATCTTTTGAGTTCCCAGAGAAACTTCGCGTTCTCTCTCAAATATTTTGCGTTCCCTAAGAAACTTTGCGTTCTCTCTTAAATCTTTTGCGTTCCAAGAGAAACTTTGCGTTCTCTCTCAAATCTTTTGCGTTCCCAGAGAAACTTTGCGTTCTCTTTCAAATCTTTTGCGTTCCCTGAGAAACTTTGCGTTCTCTCTCAAATATTTTGCGTTCCCTGAGAAACTTTGTGTTCTCTCTCAAATATTTTGCGTTCCCAGAGAAACTTTGCGTTCTCTCTCAAATATTTTGCGTTCCCAGAGAAACTTTGCATTCTCTTTCAAATCTTTTGTGTTCCCAGAGAAACTTTGCGTTCTCTTTCAAACCTTTTGTGTTCCCTGAGAAACTTTGCATTCTCTTTCAAATCTTTTGTGTTCCCAGAGAAACTTTGCGTTCTCTCTCAAATATTTTGCGTTCCCAGAGAAACTTTGCATTCTCTCTCAAATATTTTGCGTTCCCAGAGAAACGTTTTCCTCCCATCTCGCTTTTTTTAATCATGTCCACCTTGGCCACCTTTGCTCTGTAGTATTTCAAAACTAATTAATTAATCTAACTTTCAAAGTAATTTCAGTAGTTGACCAAACTGATTTCCTTTCAGAATGATGAGGAGGATGAAGGGGATTTTACCCTTCTGTTGGTGAAGAGAGAGTAACATTCTTTAATCAGGATGGTTTTGATGATGGATTGATCCGTGATGCACAGAACGGGCTGCCTCGCATCGTAGATACTGTGAGAAACAACACAATTCAGAAAAGCATTACATTCAGAAGAATCATCCAGTTCATTATAACTGTATGATTGATTCACTTTTATTATCATTATGACTGTCATCCTCGGCTCTTCATTACAGGTCTTACTGATCTCATGATGTTGAGCCTTCAAACATGTTTGTCATTTTATCTTAAATGGATGTACACAGCAGAATCATTTCTGTTTCATATGTTCTGAAATTATTCTTTCAGATAATTGAGACTGATCAGTGAAGTGTCATCCGTCTCACACTCACCCCCAAACTCGTCCATACTTCCTGAAACACTCAAGATCGAAGTTATGAAACCCCTGAAAGCACATGACAGACGAGTTCACATTTAGACACGTTCAGAAGATTCATATCAAAATCTATAGTATAATCCATGTGTTTGACGGCGACAGGTTCACGTTAGATTCGCATGGATCTTTAACAAACCTTCGATGGACTGATGGAGAACCAGTAGATCATCAAGATCCAGATGTGACCAAAGATCAGTTAAACACGATATCAGACTCATGCTGTATTTACTTTAAAATAAACTCACCTCTCTATATCTCAGCATCGTTCCGAAGAACGGGATGGGTTTGGGACCCTGTATTCCCAACTTCTTGAAGTGACTGTGAGGCCAAGATCCATATCTGGAAGTGACAACAAAACCATTTTAACAAAACCATCCCAGATAAAAAAAAAAAATGGTTTGCTAATGTTTTATGAAAATGTTGTTTCTGAACGTTTTGAAACAAGTAGAAACATTTAAAAAACTTTAGATTAACGTACAAAAGAAAAAAATGTTCCATGAATGATGTATAAATAATGTTTTTGTGCTAATGTTTTGAGAACAATATTAAAGACCAGATAACACTGAACGAACGCTCTATTAACGTTACTGGAGGAACGTTCATAACTTTGAGAGAACCTTGAGTGAGTGTTCTGAGAACGTTTCCTGTCAGCTGTGATTTTAGAAAGATCTTAATAGAATATCACCTGATAGTGACTATAAGCGGCCCTGCATAACTTCACATGAGTCAAACGAGTTACTAATTGACTCCTTTTTATTAAAATTCTAGAGCTAGAACTAATTATTAAGATTAGTAGAGTGTCACGAGTCACTTACATAACCAGAAGCGCCACCAACAGTATGATCAGAGCCCATGTTTCAGCGGAGAAGAACAGACTGTAGCTCATGGTCTCTGATCCTGGGGCGCTCAAACTAGAATCACACACAGCGAGGAGGAGCAGGAGCTTTATTCAGCTCTCAGGTTACACATTAACTAACAGAGAACACGCAAACACGGAGAGCCAGAGCGTGTTCAACCTCTGCACACACTGGCCAACACACCCACGGCATCACGGCTCACCTCTGACTGGACTCTTCATCAAACAACTGCAACAATCACCTGATCTGCTCCACTTACACACGTTTGTGTTTGTTTGTTTTCTATTTCTCCTATTGTTTTGTGTCTCTTTCCTCTGATATCACAGATTCTGTCTGTTTTTGATTCTCAGAGCTGAAGTCATGAATCCCAGAGGAAAGAGAAATCACATGATCTTGAATGATGGTTTTATCTTTTCTCTTGAGTCCCAGATAGCTGAAGGAAACTAAATCTCAACAGTATATTCTGTATTCACAGAGCTGAAGTTGAGTGTCTGATGATCCAGATGTTCTCGAGTCTGTCAGTGTGAATCTCCAGACGAGATGAAATGAGACAAAATGTTCACTTGCTGCCTAATATATCCCACCCACTAACAGGAGCCGTGATGAAGAGATAATCAGTGTTATTCATTTTACCTGTCAGTGGTCATAATGTTATGCCTGATCAGTGTATTTAGACTTTAAGTACCCAAAATTCAAGTATTTCTGTAAACATACACTGTGCCTTAATTAGCGACTTTATCAGGACTTTTTGTTTGCTGAGCAATGGCAGATGGGGAAGGCGTCTGAAAACAGTCATTATTGTGCACGAATGACTTCACCAGGTTTCACAGTTGTGACCTGCTTCCCACAATCCCAGGAGAACATGCCCAGACCTGTGCGCTCATAAACACGTATAGCGTGACAACAGCACAACCCGAGTACACAGAGTAGCTTGAGATGTGTCTGTTTACACAATCATATGTAGTTTAGTGTGAAGCCATGAAGCGACTGTAATTAATGTACAATATCAGCATCATTGTGTTGTAATTACTGTATAGGGGGAGTAGCTCAATAAGATCAGCATGTGTACATTAATTACAGTCGCTTCATGGCTTCACACTCAACTACATATGATTGTGTAAACAGACACATCTACATTATGACCATGACCATTATGACCACTGACAGGTGAAGTGAATAACACTGATTATCTCTTCATCACGGCTCCTGTTAGTGGGTGGGATATATTAGGCAGCAAGTGAACATTTTGTCCTCAAAGTTGATGTGTTAGAAGCAGGAAAAATGGGCAAGCGTAAGGATTTGAGCGAGTTTGACAAATTGTGATGGCTAGACGACTGGGTCAGAGCATCTCCAAAACTGCAGCTCTTGTGGGGTGTTCCCGGTCTGCAGTGGTCAGGATCTATCAAAAGTGCTCCAAGGAAGGAACAGTGGAGAACCGGAGACAGGGTCATGGGCGGCCAAGGCTCATTGATGCACGTGGGGAGCGAAGGCTGGCCCGTGTGGTCCGATCAAACAGACGAGCTACTGGAGCTCAAACTGCTCAAGAAGTTTATGAAGTTGAATTGTCATACTGTTATGCCTGATCGGTGTATATTTACATGATATAGTTTTGCACATAATGAGAATTCAATCTTTGAACAATAAAAAAAAAACGATATTTTAAACTGCTCAGCAACCTCATCCGTCCCTCGGGACCCGAAGTGAATTTTTAAAAAAAAAAATGGAATGTTCATCGGAGTGAGGATTTTTGTCGCACTTGAACAACGAATACACACACACAAATTTGACTGGATCTGATGAGTTTATGTGGTTGAAATAAAAATAAACAAATCAGTCCCTTGCGGGTCAATTTGACCCGCTTAGGAATTAATGGAATGGTTCAGTACACATAGAAAAACCTAAAAATGCTCAAAATTAAAACTAAACTACCAAGAATTGATTGTATAATGTCTACATGTGCATCTGAATGCATACTGAAGAGATAAACTGTAGGACTGACTTTAGGACCCAGCAGAACAGCTCATCCGCTCCTTATAGAGCTTTAAGGCCATCAGTCATGAAATATCATGTTATATTATTATTTTTCCACAAGAGTTTGGCAGAGACACCCAATGTATTCTGAGCTGAATTAACTGGGATGTGCATGAAATGTTGAAATATTTTGAATTTAAGTTGAAAGAATTAATTATATTATTTATTGATCAAATCTAGTCATTTATAGGTGAATTAAATAAAACAATAATTTGAAAGAAACGACTAAAAATTTGCATTAAAATGTATTATAAAAATTAAATGATATAAGACCAAAAAAAAAAAAGTATAAATGTAAGGCTTCATTTTGACCTGCGAGGCACTTAAATCATATTCTTATATTTTTGGTTTTATAATATGAAAGCTATCAAAGTATGATGTTTTTTTCTTTTATGGGATATTCCACTAATGGTAATGTTTATCTTGAGATATTGAGGGAGGGACACTAATCTCTGATAAGAGGCCGATTACAGATGAATGAGATATGACCGGTGTCAACACCTCAGCTTTATAGTATTTAATATAAGATACTTGTATTAGTTTGCCCATTTGAATTGATATCACTGGTGGGAGAAAAACAATAAGAGGGAGGCGGGCGGATCGGGATTCGAACCCACGTCACGTCAAAGCATCATAACGCAACATGCCCCACAACAAACACTGAGTTCACTGCAAGAGCAACAAGACCAGTTATCTGCATCATGTGTGATGTTTATGATCGCTCATAATCTTGGTTCATAGGGCAGCAACCGCAGTAATTCTTCACTAGTTTATGTGGGCCAGAGTGTGCGTTTCTCGTCCAGCGGCCACCTGGCATAAAGTTGGATGTTTGATATTCGCGAATTTAGGGACCGTCTCTAAAATTACATACGACATTGGTATACGCGTTTCTAACTTCAATAGCATTTGAAAAGAATGACTTATAGTCATAAAACCATCTGTAAAGTGTTCATCTAGGTGTCAGGTATGATGCACAGCTTTTAGATTTTTTGATATTCAACCCTAGAATGCATGAACCAAAAAACCTACACGAATGCGTAAAGTGGGCCAAAATTAACCGTATTAGAATTAATGGTTTTCTTCAAAAAATAGATGTCCAATTAATAAAATAATTAAGAGAACTGATGATACACAAATATTTTAATATATCAAACATGCTTATTTGTTTTACGCATTTTATTTTTTAACTTTATTTTATTGCAACCTTTATACAATTGTTCTTTTTTTTTTTTTTTACAAATCGCAATTGTGACTTTTTTTCTCAGAATTGTGTATAAAGTCAGAGTTGCGATTTTATATCTCAAAATTCTGACTCAAAAAGGAGTCAGAATTTCAAGAAAAAAGTCAGAATTGTGAAATAAAATGACGCAATTATTTTTTCTTATATGGCAGAAACAAGTTTCCATTATAGAGAAGTGCCTTGTTTTGACCTCAACTAATATTTTTGGTAAATGTGTGCATATTTTTCTTTGTCTAGATTGTTGTCAAAACTGATTTGACAGTTTATTTTATATCAAAAATCAAAAAGGTGTGCATCATACCTGACACCTACATGGACACTTTACAGTTGGTTTTACTGTAAGTCGTTCTCTTCAAATGCTGTTGAGGTTAGAAGCGTGTATGCCAATATCGTTTGTAACTTTAGAGACGGTCCCTAAATGTGCTAATATCGTCAAGCACTAACAGCGGTCTCCTTCCACAGACACTGTATTGACAAAAACTGTGTTCTTTGTCTGGTGTATCGGTTTAGATAGATAGTGGAGATATGTATTTGTCCAGATGGAGATGAAGACTTTGGAAGTCTTGAAGCGATGAGATCAGTGAATGAGGGAATGACTGTGAATAAACGGTGAAGATCGATTCATCCGCGGCAGCAGAGGCGCTGTGACCGCATCACCCCCGCGGAAGAGCGAGTCCTCGCGGCTGGTGCGTGTTTTCTCTGTTTTCTCTCTTTATTATGCTCTAATATGATTGATTGATGTTTTTATCACTTTAGTGTTTTAATGACAGTAAATGAAGCGCTTCATGCAACATCTCGCTGTGTTGTCCCGGGCGGTTTCATTTACAGCTTCGGGAGAAACAGGCAGAAGTCTTGAGGCTATCATGTGTAATTTCTCACACATATTAACTTATTAAATCCAGCGACTGAACGTAAATGTGTTAAATGAAGGAGACAGTACTGTAAGCGAGACCGGGGCTAGTTGTCACAGACAGAAACTATGAGGATAGAGTCAAAACTGAAGCATTTCAAACAGCGAATTAGTCTGTTAATGTACGTACAGTTTCATGTAACAAGTGGACATATGACACACTGACACACATTTAGACAGGAGTCATTTATGTAACGAAGGTACATTTCAACAGAAAGGTTGAACTTTGTTTCTTAAGGGTATTTCCCCCCTAAAAGTCACGTGACAAGCCCAGCTAACAGGGAACGCTATGTAAATGTTGTTAAGATAAAATGTTCTAAAAATAACGTTCATAGAACGTTCTTACAACATTATTGATATTTGTTCTCATGATGTTTAGAGAAAACAACATTTGATGTTCTTAGAGTTCATGATGTTATTGATGAATGTTAACATTCTTAACATTCATTCATATTACACATAAATGTTCAAATGTGAGTAAATAGAATGTTATGAGAATGTTGTGTTAACATTAATGTAACCTTTTACACTGGGTTAGTTCACCCAAAAATGAAATCTATCCTATAGTTTACTCAAGTCATCCTAGGTGTGTATGACATTCTTCTTTCAGACGAATAGAATCAGAGTTATATTAAAAATATCCTGGCTCTTCCAAGCTTTATAATGGCAGTGAATGGAGGACGAGATTTTGGAGCCCAAAAAAGTGCATCTATCCATTATAACAGTGATCCATATGGCTCCAGGGGTTAATAAAGGCCTTCTGAAGCCAAGAACAATATCCATATTTATAACTTTATACACCCGACACATCTGACCCGATGCATGACGAGTGACCTCTGACCCGACTCATGACGTATTGATGAATGCGCAAGCACAGAGGATAGAGCGAAGCAAAACACACAAATTAGAATCTAAAACGAGAATTTTTAAAGAGAAATACTACTCCTACATCCTACGTCATGCGTCGGGTCAGAGGTTGTTTGTCAGGTCAGAGGTCGTCTACTCTCACCTGAGCCTACGCTACTCCTACATCCTATGTCATGCGTCGGGTCAGAGGTCGTCTACTCTCACCTGAGCCTACGCTACTCCTACATCCTATGTCATGCGTCGGGTCAGAGTTCGTCTACTCTCACCTGAGCTTACGCTACTCCTACATCCTACGTCATGCGTCAGGTCAGAGGTTGTTCGTCAGGTCAGAGGTCGTCTACTCTCACCTGAGCCTACGCTACTCCTACATCCTATGTCATGCGTCGGGTCAGAGTTCGTCTACTCTCACCTGAGTTTACGTTACTCCTACATCCTACGTCATGCGTCAGGTCAGAGGTCGTTTGTCAGGTCAGAGGTCGTCTACTCTCACCTGAGCTTACGCTACTCCTACATCCTACGTCATGCATCAGGTCAGAGGTTGTTCGTCAGGTCAGAGGTCGTCTACTCTCACCTGAGCCTACGCTACTCCTACATCCTATGTCATGCGTCGGGTCAGAGTTCGTCTACTCTCACCTGAGTTTACGTTACTCCTACATCCTACGTCATGCGTTGGGTCAGTGGTCGTTTGTCAGGTCAGCAGTCGTCTATTCTCACCTGAGCTTACGCTACTCCTACATCATACGTCATGTGTCGGGTCAGAGGTCACTCTTCCACCGTAACTAGACTAGCGTACGGCCGTTACCGGAAACCCGTGATTATAGTGTATAAAGTTTTATATATTTTTCTTCTCTTCATAAGGCCTTTATTAATCCCTGGAGCCGCATGGATCACTTTTATAATGGATGGATGCACTTTTTTGGCCTGCAAAATCTCAGTTACCATTGGGGTTGCAAAGGGGCGGAAAGTTTCTGATAAATTTCAATGGGAACTTAATCTGGGGAATTTTGGAAATATTCCAATTTGGAAATTTAACAGGGATTTATGGGAATTAATTGGAAATTTTGGGAAATTTATATAAACTGTATCATATACAAGCAAAAATATATATATTTTTTTATTTTGTTGGATTTTGTTGCATATTGATATGTTTTCCAATTAATTACTTCTAATTTAATAAATATGTCAAATAAATATATATTTTTTATTGCAGCAATTGATATTGCCTCATCGACATGGCATCCTCAATGGATCCGTCTCCGGCGTGATGCCTCCAATCTTTCGAATATTCCGATCTAATATGAATTCTGACCTGTAAGGCTGCCAAAATAATAATCATACACTGTTTGTTAATTGGCCAGAGGAGAACTGGCACCCCGACTGAGCCTGGTTTCTCCCAAGGTTTATTTTTCTCCATTATGCCACCTGATGGAGTTTTGGTTCCTTGCCACTGTCGCCTTTGGCTTGCTCAGTTGGGGACACTACATTTTCAACTAAATATCCAAATAAATTTAATCAAATTCTGTTGCATTATTTTCCTGTTTAACACTGTGAAGCTGCTTTGAAACAATCGGCATTGTAAAAAGTGCTATATAAATAAAATAAAGTTAAGCATGTGTTATTTGTTTCAGTGTCACATGCTCCTTCAGAAATCATTCTAAGTAACCCTGATTGTGTTCAGCTGAAAGAATTAAGTCATATACACCTAGGATGGCTTGAGGGGGAGTAAATCATAGGATAATTTTTATTTTTGGGTGCACTATCCTTTTAAATAATATTCTAACATTTTATAAACATTGCAAATCACTTCCCACAATGTTTTTCGCGTTTACCGCACTTCTGCGGTGGACTGGCAGGGTAGGGTTAGCACTGGTTAGTGGCAGGTTAAGTCCTCTGCGGACTGGGTTGAACTGGTTTTCGTTGTGTCTGTTAAGTGGCGGCAGGACCGGGGTCACGTGACCACTCTGAAGACCAGCTGAAGACGGACGGATACAGAGAAGCTGCTCACACAAAGGTCAGACATCTGTGCTACTATCATTATTATTATTGCAAAGAAGAAAGATTGACCAGAAGTAGGGGGTTTGACTATATGGGAGTGTAAGTTAGTCCATCATAAACAGCACTGTGGTGTCAGAGTGCTAGGACATGCTAGGAAATTACTTCATACTTTAGGTATGTAATTCACATGAAAAATAAGCCGTTTGTTCTTTTTCAGCACCATCATGGTGAGAACGTATAAAAGGAAGACGAACCGAGCGAGTACGGCGCCGGAGACCATGCTGAAGGCCGTCCGGCAGGTGCTGGTGTTCAAGAAGACCATCCGAGGAGCCGCGGAGGAGTTCGGGATCAACTATCGCACGCTCGCACGCTACTGCACCAAAATCCCCCGGGAGGAGGTGGAGGGGAGCGCAGAGCATCCCAGCTGCACGGTGGGCTTCATCGGAGCGAGACAGGTCTTCAGTCCGGAGCTGGAAGCGGAGCTGGTCTCCTACGTGCTAATGGCCTCCGACGTTTATCACACGCTCCCACCGAAGGCCATCCGCAAACTCTCGTACCAACTGGCCAAGGGCCAATCTCTGCCAATGCCTCCGTCCTGGAGGGAGAACAAACAGGCCAGCGCCGACTGGTTCGCTGCGTTTTTAAAGCGACACCCGCTGTTGTCCGTCAGGACGCCTGAGCCGGCGAGTCTAGCAAGCGTCTTTAACAAAGACATGTTTTATGTGAAGCTGAAGGCGCTGATGGAGCGGCACTGTTTCAAGCCTGAGGACATCTGGATCATGGACGAAACGGGAATCACGACGGCCCAGAGGCCGGATCGAGTGGTAGCCAGGAAGCAAACGGGATCTGTGACGTCTACCGACCGCGGGCCCTTGGTGAGCGTCTCCTGTGCTGTCTCGGCCAGCGGCACCGTGATCCCGCCCTATTTTGTCTTCCCTCGGGTGCACTTTAGGGAGCACTTCCTCACGGGCGCGCCCACTGGAAGCTCCGGAGGTGCTCACATCAGCGGATGGATGCGCGAGGAGCAGTTCGTCGACTTCTTACAGCATTTTGTGAGACAGACCCGATGTTCCCTGCAGAGACCCTGCCTCCTGCTCCTGGACATCCACGTGTCGCACCTGTCCATCGACGGCCTCAACTTCGCCAAAGCCAACGGCGTGATAGCGCTGTCCTTCCCGCCGCACCTGGAACACTCGGTTTGCGGCCCATTCAAGAAGTGCATCAACGCGGCCATCGACAGCTGGATGCTGGGAAGCCCAGGGAGGAGTGTCACCATCCATCATATTCCGGGAATCGTGGCGACGGCGCTGCCCCAGGCGGCTACTGCGGACAACATCACAGCAGGGTTCAAAGCCTGTGGGATTTCCCCCCTTAACCCAAACGCTTTCGACCAACGGGGTTTCATTACGGACTGTCCGGTCGCTCCTGCGTCCAACGGCCCAGACTCGACCCGTGATGCTCCCGATCCCTTATGTCCTCCCCCAAACCCGTCGACCACACACTGCGACCCAAAACCCACACTGGAGACGGACGGCTGTCGCCTCGACTGGCTCGCCTGCGATTAAACAAGAAAAGGCCTTTCTGCCTTGATCTCAAACATTAACTCTACTTACGCCAGTCACCAGAATCTCTTTGTCTTTTATATTCACACACACTCTTTTTATACAGTTTCGTTCAAATCAATAAGGTTTTTGGTTACTTGCTGTTTCATGAATTGTTTCACAGCTGTATTACAGTGTAAATTATTGCTGACAGTAATTAAATATGACACATTTTACATGCATACATTGTGGAAGGTGAATTTTTTGTTACTCTAGAAAGTGTTCTTCTCTAGTCATGGAAGTTAAATAGAAGCTACGGTTGTGACAACATGTCCCACTAAAGTTTGGAATAATTAAGACTCGTTAAAGTGTTTAAAAGAGTCTGTTCTGCTCACCAAGGCTGCATTTATTTGATGAAAAATACAGTAAAAACAGTGAAATATTACTCCAGTGTAAAGCAGCTGTTTTCTATGTGAATATATAGTAAAGAGTAATTTATTCCTGTGATCAAAGCTGAATGTATCATCATTACTCCAGTCTTCAGTGTCACATGATCCTTCAGAAATCACTCTGATATGAAGATTTGCTGCCCAACAAACATTCATGATTATTATCAGTGTTGAAATCAGTTCATATTTTATTTTTCAGGATTCATTGATGAATAGAAAGTTCAAAAGAATAGCAGTTATTTGAAATAGAAAGTCATTTAATTTCTTAACAGATAATTTCTGTGTAGTTCTGCTCTCATTTGAGTTTGATCAGTCCATTATAAAAGCGTCCTGTAATGATGATGATGATGTGTTTGTCTCCAGATGTTGACCATGAAAGCGCAGATGGATGTGATCTGTTGTAAATCAGTAGGAACTGATCTGTCCATGCTGGATATTGAGGATTTCATTAGTGAAATCTGTCAGCTGAAGAAGGAGGTGGCGTTGCTGGAGGCAAAGCTGAGAGTAAGAGGAGACAAACCCAACAGAGAGGTTTGAGCGGCTCACACTGCATTTTTTTTTTCACTTCAATCTTTAACTGCTAATTAGGTTCCCAAGTTGCAGACTTTAGTTTAAACTCTTGCTGCTACAATAATCATATTGAATCAAAGAAATTATGCTAATTAACCGTCTCTAGATTGGTGTTTACAGTAAGAAATTGTATCTCAGCAAGTTTTGAGAACATATTTACAGATCCGTCTCTTTCCACATTCAGGCCATTAAAACTCCTTTATTCATTGCACACAAAAAAAATCATGTTTATATATTTATATAATGAGGTTAATATGGAAATTTTTTTATTTTACTGTTTTTATTATCTTGACTTAATATCTTATTTTTGAATATGCTTATTAAATGGTACTTGTGATTTGTGTTTCTCAGAATCTCTTCTGCAACATTTTAATTGGAAGCCTACTTAACATGGTTATACAATAAAACCAAAAAATAACATGTAGGAAACGTTCTGTGTAAGTCATATTTAGGTTGTAAGCCTAAAACCATAAATTAACCTGCAGGAAATGTTCTGTGTTGTTATATTTAGGTTGTAAGTCTAAAACCATAAATTAACCTGTGGGAAATGTTCTGTGTAAGTCATATTTAGGTTGTAAGTCTAAAACCATAAATTAACTTAACATGGTTATACAATAAAACCAAAAAATAACATGTAGGAAACGTTCTGTGTAAGTCATATTTAGGTTGTAAGCCTAAAACCATAAATTAACCTGCAGGAAATGTTCTGTGTTGTTATATTTAGGTTGTAAGTCTAAAACCATAAATTAACCTGTGGGAAATGTTCTGTGTAAGTCATATTTAGGTTGTAAGTCTAAAACCATAAATTAACCTGTAGGAAATGTTCTGTGTAAGTCACATTTAGGTTGTAAGTCTAAAACCATAAATTAACCTGTGGGAAATGTTCTGTGTAAGTCATATTTAGGTTGTAAGTCTAAAACCATGAATTAACCTGTAGGAAATGTTCTGTGTAAGTCATATTTAGGTTGTAAGTCTAAAACCATAAATTAACCTGTGGGAAATGTTCTGTGTAAGTCATATTTAGGTTGTAAGTCTAAAACCATAAATTAACCTGTAGGAAATGTTCTGTGTAAGTCACATTTAGGTTGTAAGTCTAAAACCATAAATTAACCTGTGGGAAATGTTCTGTGTAAGTCATATTTAGGTTGTAAGTCTAAAACCATAAATTAACCTGTAGGAAATGTTCTGTGTAAGTCATATTTAGGTTGTAAGTCTAAAACCATAAATTAACCTGTAGGAAATGTTCTGTTAAGTTATTTTTGGGTTGTAAGTCTAAAACCATATATTAACCTGTAGGAATTGTTCTGTTAAGTTATTTTTAGGTTGTAAGTCTAAAACCATAAATTAACCTGTAGGAAATGTTCTGTTAAGTTATTTTTGGGTTGTTAGTCTAAAACCATAAAATAACCTGTAGGAAATGTTCTGTGTACGTCATATTTAGGTTGTAAGTCTAAAACCATAAATTAACCTGTAGGAAATGTTCTGTGTAAGTCATATTTAGGTTGTAAGTCTAAAACTATAAATTAACCTGTAGGAAATGTTCTGTGTAAGTCATATTTAGGTTGTAAGTCTAAAAGCATAAATTAACCTGTAGGAAATGTTCTGTGTAAGTCATATTTAGGTTGTAAGTCTAAAAGCATAAATTAACCTGTAGGAATTGTTCTGTTAAGTTATTTTTAGGTTGTAAGTCTAAAACCATAAATTAACCTGTAGGAAATGTTCTGTGTAAGTCATATTTAGGTTGTAAGTCTAAAACCATAAATTAACCTGTAGGAAATGTTCTGTGTTGTTATATTTAGGTTGTAAGTCTAAAACCAAAAAATAACATGTAGGAAACGTTCTGTTAAGTTATTTTAGGTTGTAAGTCTAAAACGATAAATTAACCTGTAGGAAATGTTCTGTGTAAGTTATTTTTGGGTTGTAAGTCTAAAACCAAAAAATAACATGTAGGAAACGTTCTGTGTAAATCATATTTAGGTTGTAAGTCTAAAACTATAAATTAACCTGTAGGAAATGTTCTGTGTAAGTCATATTTAGGTTGTAAGTCTAAAACCATAAATTAACCTGTAGGAAATGTTCTGTGTTGTTATATTTAGGTTGTAAGTCTAAAACCAAAAAATAACATGTAGGAAACGTTCTGTGTAAGTCATATTTAGGTTGTAAGTCTAAAAGCATAAATTAACCTGTAGGAAATGTTCTGTTAAGTTATTTTTGGGTTGTTAGTCTAAAACCGTAAAATAGCCTGTAGGAAATGTTCTGTGTACGTCATATTTAGGTTGTAAGTCTAAAACCATAAATTAACCTGTAGGAAATGTTCTGTGTAAGTCATATTTAGGTTGTAAGTCTAAAACTATAAATTAACCTGTAGGAAATGTTCTGTGTAAGTCATATTTAGGTTGTAAGTCTAAAACCATAAATTAACCTGTAGGAAATGTTCTGTGTTGTTATATTTAGGTTGTAAGTCTAAAACCAAAAAATAACATGTAGGAAACGTTCTGTGTAAGTCATATTTAGGTTGTAAGTCTAAAACTATAAATTAACCTGTAGGAAATGTTCTGTGTAAGTCATATTTAGGTTGTAAGTCTAAAACCATAAATTAACCTGTAGGAAATGTTCTGTGTTGTTATATTTAGGTTGTAAGTCTAAAACCAAAAAATAACATGTAGGAAACGTTCTGTGTAAGTCATATTTAGGTTGTAAGTCTAAAACCAGAAATTAACCTGTAGGAAATGTTCTGTTAAGTTATTTTTGGGTTGTTAGTCTAAAACCATAAAATAACCTGTAGGAAATGTTCTGTGTAAGTCATATTTAGGTTGTAAGTCTAAAAGCATAAAATAACCTGTAGGAAATGTTCTGTGTAAGTCATATTTAGGTTGTAAGTCTAAAACCATAAATTAACCTGTAGGAAATGTTCTGTTAAGTTATTTTTGGGTTGTTAGTCTAAAACCATAAAATAACCTGTAGGAAATGTTCTGTGTACGTCATATTTAGGTTGTAAGTCTAAAACCATAAATTAACCTGTAGGAAATGTTCTGTGTAAGTCATATTTAGGTTGTAAGTCTAAAAGCATAAAATAACCTGTAGGAAATGTTCTGTGTAAGTCATATTTAGGTTGTAAGTCTAAAAGCATAAATTAACCTGTAGGAAATGTTCTGTTAAGTTATTTTTGGGTTGTTAGTCTAAAACCATAAAATAACCTGTAGGAAATGTTCTGTGTACGTCATATTTAGGTTGTAAGTCTAAAACCATAAATTAACCTGTAGGAAATGTTCTGTGTAAGTCATATTTAGGTTGTAAGTCTAAAACTATAAATTAACCTGTAGGAAATGTTCTGTGTAAGTCATATTTAGGTTGTAAGTCTAAAACCATAAATTAACCTGTAGGAAATGTTCTGTGTAAGTCATATTTAGGTTGTAAGTCTAAAACCATAAATTAACCTGTAGGAAATGTTCTGTGTTGTTATATTTAGGTTGTAAGTCTAAAACCAAAAAATAACATGTAGGAAACGTTCTGTGTAAGTCATATTTAGGTTGTAAGTCTAAAACTATAAATTAACCTGTAGGAAATGTTCTGTGTAAGTCATATTTAGGTTGTAAGTCTAAAACCATAAATTAACCTGTAGGAAATGTTCTGTGTTGTTATATTTAGGTTGTAAGTCTAAAACCAAAAAATAACATGTAGGAAACGTTCTGTGTAAGTCATATTTAGGTTGTAAGTCTAAAAGCATAAATTAACCTGTAGGAAATGTTCTGTTAAGTTATTTTTGGGTTGTAAGTCTAAAACCATAAATTAACCTGTAGGAATTGTTCTGTTAAGTTATTTTTAGGTTGTAAGTCTAAAACCAGAAATTAACCTGTAGGAAATGTTCTGTTAAGTTATTTTTGGGTTGTTAGTCTAAAACCATAAAAATAGCCTGTAGGAAATGTTCTGTGTACGTCATATTTAGGTTGTAAGTCTAAAACCATAAATTAACCTGTAGGAATTGTTCTGTTAATTTATTTTTGGGTTGTAAGTCTAAAACCATAAAATAACCTGTAGGAAATGTTCTGTGTAAGTCATATTTAGATTGTAAGTCTAAAACCATAAATTAACCTGTAGGAAATGTTCTGTTAAGTTATTTTTGGGTTGTAAGTCTAAAAGCATAAATTAACCTGTAGGAAATGTTCTGTTAAGTTATTTTTGGGTTGTTAGTCTAAAACCATAAAATAACCTGTAGGAAATGTTCTGTGTACGTCATATTTAGGTTGTAAGTCTAAAACCATAAATTAACCTGTAGGAAATGTTCTGTGTAAGTCATATTTAGGTTGTAAGTCTAAAACTATAAATTAACCTGTAGGAAATGTTCTGTGTAAGTCATATTTAGGTTGTAAGTCTAAAACGATAAATTAACCTGTAGGAAATGTTCTGTGTAAGTCATATTTAGGTTGTAAGTCTAAAAGCATAAATTAACCTGTAGGAATTGTTCTGTTAAGTTATTTTTAGGTTGTTAGTCTAAAACCATAAATTAACCTGTAGGGAATGTTCTGTTAAGTTATTTTTGGGTTGTAAGTCTAAAACCATAAATTAACCTGTAGGAAATGTTCTGTGTAAGTCATATTTAGGTTGTAAGTCTAAAACCATAAATTAACCTGTAGGAAATGTTCTGTGTTGTTATATTTAGGTTGTAAGTCTAAAACCAAAAAATAACATGTAGGAAACGTTCTGTTAAGTTATTTTAGGTTGTAAGTCTAAAACGATAAATTAACCTGTAGGAAATGTTCTGTGTAAGTTATTTTTGGGTTGTAAGTCTAAAACCAAAAAATAACATGTAGGAAACGTTCTGTGTAAATCATATTTAGGTTGTAAGTCTAAAACTATAAATTAACCTGTAGGAAATGTTCTGTGTAAGTCATATTTAGGTTGTAAGTCTAAAACCATAAATTAACCTGTAGGAAATGTTCTGTGTTGTTATATTTAGGTTGTAAGTCTAAAACCAAAAAATAACATGTAGGAAACGTTCTGTGTAAGTCATATTTAGGTTGTAAGTCTAAAAGCATAAATTAACCTGTAGGAAATGTTCTGTTAAGTTATTTTTGGGTTGTTAGTCTAAAACCATAAAATAACCTGTAGGAAATGTTCTGTGTACGTCATATTTAGGTTGTAAGTCTAAAACCATAAATTAACCTGTAGGAAATGTTCTGTGTAAGTCATATTTAGGTTGTAAGTCTAAAAATATAAATTAACCTGTAGGAAATGTTCTGTGTAAGTCATATTTAGGTTGTAAGTCTAAAACCATAAATTAACCTGTAGGAATTGTTCTGTTAAGTTATTTTTAGGTTGTAAGTCTAAAACCAGAAATTAACCTGTAGGAAATGTTCTGTTAAGTTATTTTTGGGTTGTTAGTCTAAAACCATAAAAATAGCCTGTAGGAAATGTTCTGTGTACGTCATATTTAGGTTGTAAGTCTAAAACCATAAATTAACCTGTAGGAATTGTTCTGTTAATTTATTTTTGGGTTGTAAGTCTAAAACCATAAAATAACCTGTAGGAAATGTTCTGTGTAAGTCATATTTAGATTGTAAGTCTAAAACCATAAATTAACCTGTAGGAAATGTTCTGTTAAGTTATTTTTGGGTTGTAAGTCTAAAAGCATAAATTAACCTGTAGGAAATGTTCTGTTAAGTTATTTTTGGGTTGTTAGTCTAAAACCATAAAATAACCTGTAGGAAATGTTCTGTGTACGTCATATTTAGGTTGTAAGTCTAAAACCATAAATTAACCTGTAGGAAATGTTCTGTGTAAGTCATATTTAGGTTGTAAGTCTAAAACTATAAATTAACCTGTAGGAAATGTTCTGTGTAAGTCATATTTAGGTTGTAAGTCTAAAACGATAAATTAACCTGTAGGAAATGTTCTGTGTAAGTCATATTTAGGTTGTAAGTCTAAAAGCATAAATTAACCTGTAGGAATTGTTCTGTTAAGTTATTTTTAGGTTGTTAGTCTAAAACCATAAATTAACCTGTAGGGAATGTTCTGTTAAGTTATTTTTGGGTTGTAAGTCTAAAACCATAAATTAACCTGTAGGAAATGTTCTGTGTAAGTCATATTTAGGTTGTAAGTCTAAAACCATAAATTAACCTGTAGGAAATGTTCTGTGTTGTTATATTTAGGTTGTAAGTCTAAAACCAAAAAATAACATGTAGGAAACGTTCTGTGTAAGTCATATTTAGGTTGTAAGTCTAAAAGCATAAATTAACCTGTAGGAAATGTTCTGTTAAGTTATTTTTGGGTTGTTAGTCTAAAACCATAAAATAACCTGTAGGAAATGTTCTGTGTACGTCATATTTAGGTTGTAAGTCTAAAACCATAAATTAACCTGTAGGAAATGTTCTGTGTAAGTCATATTTAGGTTGTAAGTCTAAAAATATAAATTAACCTGTAGGAAATGTTCTGTGTAAGTCATATTTAGGTTGTAAGTCTAAAACCATAAATTAACCTGTAGGAAATGTTCTGTGTTGTTATATTTAGGTTGTAAGTCTAAAACCAAAAAATAACATGTAGGAAACATTCTGTGTAAGTCATATTTAGGTTGTAAGTCTAAAAGCATAAATTAACCTGTAGGAAATGTTCTGTTAAGTTATTTTTGGGTTGTTAGTCTAAAAGCATAAAATAACCTGTAGGAAATGTTCTGTGTACGTTATATTTAGGTTGTAAGTCTAAAACTATAAATTAACCTGTAGGAAATGTTCTGTTGTTATATTTAGGCTGTAAGTCTAAAACCATAAATTAACCTGTAGGAAATGTTCTGTGTTGTTATATTTAGGTTGTAAGGCTAAAACCAAAAAAAAACATGTAGGAAATGTTCTGTGTAAGTCATATTTAGGTTGTAAGTCTAAAACCATAAATTAACCTGTAGGAATTGTTCTGTTAAGTTATTTTTAGGTTGTAAGTCTAAAACCATAAATTAACCTGTAGGAAATGTTCTGTTAAGTTATTTTTGGGTTGTTAGTCTAAAACCATAAAATAACCTGTAGGAAATGTTCTGTGTAAGTCATATTTAGGTTGTAAGTCTAAAACCATAAATTAACCTGTAGGAATTGTTCTGTTAATTTATTTTTGGGTTGTAAGTCTAAAACCATAAAATAACCTGTAGGAAATGTTCTGTGTAAGTCATATTTAGGTTGTAAGTCTAAAACCATAAATTAACCTGTAGGAAATGTTCTGTTAAGTTATTTTTGGGTTGTAAGTCTAAAAGCATAAATTAACCTGTAGGAAATGTTCTGTTAAGTTATTTTTGGGTTGTTAGTCTAAAACCATAAAATAACCTGTAGGAAATGTTCTGTGTAAGTCATATTTAGGTTGTAAGTCTAAAACTATAAATTGACCTGTAGGAAATGTTCTGTGTAAGTCATATTTAGGTTGTAAGTCTAAAAGCATAAATTAACCTGTAGGAAATGTTCTGTGTAAGTCATATTTAGGTTGTAAGTCTAAAACCATAAATTAACCTGTAGGAAATGTTCTGTGTTGTTATATTTAGGTTGTAAGTCTAAAACCAAAAATAACATGTAGGAAACATTCTGTGTAAGTCATATTTAGGTTGTAAGTCTAAAACCATAAATTAACCTGTAGGAAATGTTCTGTTAAGTTATTTTTGGGTTGTAAGTCTAAAAGCATAAATTAACCTGTAGGAATTGTTCGGTTAAGTTATTTTTAGGTTGTAAGTCTAAAACCATAAATTAACCTGTAGGAAATGTTCTGTTAAGTTATTTTTGGGTTGTTAGTCTAAAACCATAAATTAACCTGTAGGAATTGTTCTGTTAAGTTATTTTTAGGTTGTAAGTCTAAAACCAGAAATTAACCTGTAGGAAATGTTCTGTTAAGTTATTTTTGGGTTGTTAGTCTAAAACCATAAAAATAGCCTGTAGGAAATGTTCTGTGTACGTCATATTTAGGTTGTAAGTCTAAAACCATAAATTAACCTGTAGGAATTGTTCTGTTAATTTATTTTTGGGTTGTAAGTCTAAAACCATAAAATAACCTGTAGGAAATGTTCTGTGTAAGTCATATTTAGATTGTAAGTCTAAAACCATAAATTAACCTGTAGGAAATGTTCTGTTAAGTTATTTTTGGGTTGTAAGTCTAAAAGCATAAATTAACCTGTAGGAAATGTTCTGTTAAGTTATTTTTGGGTTGTTAGTCTAAAACCATAAAATAACCTGTAGGAAATGTTCTGTGTACGTCATATTTAGGTTGTAAGTCTAAAACGATAAATTAACCTGTAGGAAATGTTCTGTGTAAGTTATTTTTGGGTTGTAAGTCTAAAACCAAAAAATAACATGTAGGAAACGTTCTGTGTAAATCATATTTAGGTTGTAAGTCTAAAACTATAAATTAACCTGTAGGAAATGTTCTGTGTAAGTCATATTTAGGTTGTAAGTCTAAAACCATAAATTAACCTGTAGGAAATGTTCTGTGTTGTTATATTTAGGTTGTAAGTCTAAAACCAAAAAATAACATGTAGGAAACGTTCTGTGTAAGTCATATTTAGGTTGTAAGTCTAAAAGCATAAATTAACCTGTAGGAAATGTTCTGTTAAGTTATTTTTGGGTTGTTAGTCTAAAACCATAAAATAAACTGTAGGAAATGTTCTGTGTAAGTCATATTTAGGTTGTAAGTCTAAAAGCATAAATTAACCTGTAGGAAATGTTCTGTTAAGTTATTTTTGGGTTGTTAGTCTAAAACCGTAAAATAGCCTGTAGGAAATGTTCTGTGTACGTCATATTTAGGTTGTAAGTCTAAAACCATAAATTAACCTGTAGGAAATGTTCTGTGTAAGTCATATTTAGGTTGTAAGTCTAAAACTATAAATTAACCTGTAGGAAATGTTCTGTGTAAGTCATATTTAGGTTGTAAGTCTAAAACCATAAATTAACCTGTAGGAAATGTTCTGTGTAAGTCATATTTAGGTTGTAAGTCTAAAACCATAAATTAACCTGTAGGAAATGTTCTGTGTTGTTATATTTAGGTTGTAAGTCTAAAACCAAAAAATAACATGTAGGAAACGTTCTGTGTAAGTCATATTTAGGTTGTAAGTCTAAAACTATAAATTAACCTGTAGGAAATGTTCTGTGTAAGTCATATTTAGGTTGTAAGTCTAAAACCATAAATTAACCTGTAGGAAATGTTCTGTGTAAGTCATATTTAGGTTGTAAGTCTAAAACCATAAATTAACCTGTAGGAAATGTTCTGTGTTGTTATATTTAGGTTGTAAGTCTAAAACCAAAAAAGAACATGTAGGAAACGTTCTGTGTAAGTCATATTTAGGTTGTAAGTCTAAAACCATAAATTAACCTGTAGGAATTGTTCTGTTAAGTTATTTTTAGGTTGTAAGTCTAAAACCATAAATTAACCTGTAGGAAATGTTCTGTTAAGTTATTTTTGGGTTGTTAGTCTAAAACCATAAAATAACCTGTAGGAAATGTTCTGTGTAAGTCATATTTAGGTTGTAAGTCTAAAAGCATAAAATAACCTGTAGGAAATGTTCTGTGTAAGTCATATTTAGGTTGTAAGTCTAAAACCATAAATTAACCTGTAGGAAATGTTCTGTTAAGTTATTTTTGGGTTGTAAGTCTAAAAGCATAAATTAACCTGTAGGAAATGTTCTGTTAAGTTATTTTTGGGTTGTTAGTCTAAAACCATAAAATAACCTGTAGGAAATGTTCTGTGTACGTCATATTTAGGTTGTAAGTCTAAAACCATAAATTAACCTGTAGGAAATGTTCTGTGTAAGTCATATTTAGGTTGTAAGTCTAAAACTATAAATTAACCTATAGGAAATGTTCTGTGTAAGTCATATTTAGGTTGTAAGTCTAAAACCATAAATTAACCTGTAGGAAATGTTCTGTGTAAGTCATATTTAGGTTGTAAGTCTAAAACCATAAATTAACCTGTAGGAAATGTTCTGTGTTGTTATATTTAGGTTGTAAGTCTAAAACCAAAAAATAACATGTAGGAAACGTTCTGTGTAAGTCATATTTAGGTTGTAAGTCTAAAACTATAAATTAACCTGTAGGAAATGTTCTGTGTAAGTCATATTTAGGTTGTAAGTCTAAAACCATAAATTAACCTGTAGGAAATGTTCTGTGTTGTTATATTTAGGTTGTAAGTCTAAAACCATAAATTAACATGTAGGAAACGTTCTGTGTAAGTCATATTTAGGTTGTAAGTCTAAAAGCATAAATTAACCTGTAGGAAATGTTCTGTTAAGTTATTTTTGGGTTGTAAGTCTAAAACCATAAATTAACCTGTAGGAATTGTTCTGTTAAGTTATTTTTAGGTTGTAAGTCTAAAACCAGAAATTAACCTGTAGGAAATGTTCTGTTAAGTTATTTTTGGGTTGTTAGTCTAAAACCATAAAAATAGCCTGTAGGAAATGTTCTGTGTACGTCATATTTAGGTTGTAAGTCTAAAACCATAAATTAACCTGTAGGAATTGTTCTGTTAATTTATTTTTGGGTTGTAAGTCTAAAACCATAAAATAACCTGTAGGAAATGTTCTGTGTAAGTCATATTTAGATTGTAAGTCTAAAACCATAAATTAACCTGTAGGAAATGTTCTGTGTAAGTCATATTTAGGTTGTAAGTCTAAAACTATAAATTAACCTGTAGGAAATGTTCTGTGTAAGTCATATTTAGGTTGTAAGTCTAAAACGATAAATTAACCTGTAGGAAATGTTCTGTGTAAGTCATATTTAGGTTGTAAGTCTAAAACGATAAATTAACCTGTAGGAAATGTTCTGTGTAAGTCATATTTAGGTTGTAAGTCTAAAAGCATAAATTAACCTGTAGGAATTGTTCTGTTAAGTTATTTTTAGGTTGTTAGTCTAAAACCATAAATTAACCTGTAGGGAATGTTCTGTTAAGTTATTTTTGGGTTGTAAGTCTAAAACCATAAATTAACCTGTAGGAAATGTTCTGTGTAAGTCATATTTAGGTTGTAAGTCTAAAACCATAAATTAACCTGTAGGAAATGTTCTGTGTTGTTATATTTAGGTTGTAAGTCTAAAACCAAAAAATAACATGTAGGAAACGTTCTGTTAAGTTATTTTAGGTTGTAAGTCTAAAACGATAAATTAACCTGTAGGAAATGTTCTGTGTAAGTTATTTTTGGGTTGTAAGTCTAAAACCAAAAAATAACATGTAGGAAACGTTCTGTGTAAATCATATTTAGGTTGTAAGTCTAAAACTATAAATTAACCTGTAGGAAATGTTCTGTGTAAGTCATATTTAGGTTGTAAGTCTAAAAGCATAAATTAACCTGTAGGAAATGTTCTGTTAAGTTATTTTTGGGTTGTTAGTCTAAAACCATAAAATAACCTGTAGGAAATGTTCTGTGTACGTCATATTTAGGTTGTAAGTCTAAAACCATAAATTAACCTGTAGGAAATGTTCTGTGTAAGTCATATTTAGGTTGTAAGTCTAAAAATATAAATTAACCTGTAGGAAATGTTCTGTGTAAGTCATATTTAGGTTGTAAGTCTAAAACCATAAATTAACCTGTAGGAAATGTTCTGTGTAAGTCATATTTAGGTTGTAAGTCTAAAACCATAAATTAACCTGTAGGAATTGTTCTGTTAATTTATTTTTGGGTTGTAAGTCTAAAACCATAAAATAACCTGTAGGAAATGTTCTGTTAAGTTATTTTTGGGTTGTAAGTCTAAAACCATAAATTAACCTGTAGGAAATGTTCTGTTAAGTTATTTTTGGGTTGTTAGTCTAAAACCATAAAATAACCTGTAGGAAATGTTCTGTGTACGTCATATTTAGGTTGTAAGTCTAAAACTATAAATTGACCTGTAGGAAATGTTCTGTGTAAGTCATATTTAGGTTGTAAGTCTAAAACCATAAATTAACCTGTAGGAAATGTTCTGTGTAAGTCATATTTAGGTTGTAAGTCTAAAACCATAAATTAACCTGTAGGAAATGTTCTGTGTTGTTATATTTAGGTTGTAAGTCTAAAACCAAAAAATAACATGTAGGAAACATTCTGTGTAAGTCATATTTAGGTTGTAAGTCTAAAAGCATAAATTAACCTGTAGGAAATGTTCTGTTAAGTTATTTTTGGGTTGTTAGTCTAAAAGCATAAAATAACCTGTAGGAAATGTTCTGTGTACGTTATATTTAGGTTGTAAGTCTAAAACTATAAATTAACCTGTAGGAAATGTTCTGTTGTTATATTTAGGCTGTAAGTCTAAAACCATAAATTAACCTGTAGGAAATGTTCTGTGTTGTTATATTTAGGTTGTAAGGCTAAAACCAAAAAAAAACATGTAGGAAATGTTCTGTGTAAGTCATATTTAGGTTGTAAGTCTAAAACCATAAATTAACCTGTAGGAATTGTTCTGTTAAGTTATTTTTAGGTTGTAAGTCTAAAACCAGAAATTAACCTGTAGGAAATGTTCTGTTAAGTTATTTTTGGGTTGTTAGTCTAAAACCATAAAATAACCTGTAGGAAATGTTCTGTGTAAGTCATATTTAGGTTGTAAGTCTAAAACCATAAATTAACCTGTAGGAATTGTTCTGTTAATTTATTTTTGGGTTGTAAGTCTAAAACCATAAAATAACCTGTAGGAAATGTTCTGTGTAAGTCATATTTAGGTTGTAAGTCTAAAACCATAAATTAACCTGTAGGAAATGTTCTGTTAAGTTATTTTTGGGTTGTAAGTCTAAAAGCATAAATTAACCTGTAGGAAATGTTCTGTTAAGTTATTTTTGGGTTGTTAGTCTAAAACCATAAAATAACCTGTAGGAAATGTTCTGTGTAAGTCATATTTAGGTTGTAAGTCTAAAACTATAAATTGACCTGTAGGAAATGTTCTGTGTAAGTCATATTTAGGTTGTAAGTCTAAAACCATAAATTAACCTGTAGGAAATGTTCTGTGTAAGTCATATTTAGGTTGTAAGTCTAAAACCATAAATTAACCTGTAGGAAATGTTCTGTGTTGTTATATTTAGGTTGTAAGTCTAAAACCAAAAATAACATGTAGGAAACATTCTGTGTAAGTCATATTTAGGTTGTAAGTCTAAAACCATAAATTAACCTGTAGGAAATGTTCTGTTAAGTTATTTTTGGGTTGTAAGTCTAAAACCATAAATTAACCTGTAGGAATTGTTCGGTTAAGTTATTTTTAGGTTGTAAGTCTAAAACCATAAATTAACCTGTAGGAAATGTTCTGTTAAGTTATTTTTGGGTTGTTAGTCTAAAACCATAAAATAACCTGTAGGAAATGTTCTGTGTAAGTCATATTTAGGTTGTAAGTCTAAAACTATAAATTAACCTGTAGGAAATGTTCTGTGTTGTTATATTTAGGTTGTAAGTCTAAAACCATAAATTAACCTGTAGGAAATGTTCTGTGTTGTTATATTTAGGTTGTAAGGCTAAAACCAAAAAATAACATGTAGGAAATGTTCTGTGTAAGTCATATTTAGGTTGTAAGTCTAAAACCATAAATTAACCTGTAGGAATTGTTCTGTTAAGTTATTTTTAGGTTGTAAGTCTAAAACCAGAAATTAACCTGTAGGAAATGTTCTGTTAAGTTATTTTTGGGTTGTTAGTCTAAAACCATAAAATAACCTGTAGGAAATGTTCTGTGTAAGTCATATTTAGGTTGTAAGTCTAAAAGCATAAATTAACCTGTAGGAAATGTTCTGTGTTGTTATATTTAGGTTGTAAGTCTAAAACCATAAATTAACCTATAGGAAATGTTCTGTTAAGTTATTTTTAGGTTGAAAGTCTAAAACAATAAATTAACCTGTAGGAAACGTTCTGTGTAAGTCATATTTAGGTTGTAAGTCTAAAACCATAAATTAACCTGTAGGAAATGTTCTGTTAAGTTATTTTAGGATGTAAGTCTAAAACGATAAATTAACCTGTAGGAAATGTTCTGTGTAAGGCATTTTTGGGTTGTAAGTCTAAAACCATAAATTAACCTGTAGGAAATGTTCTGTGTAAGTCATATTTAGGCTGTAAGTCTAAAACCATGAATTAACCTGTAGGAAATGTTCTGTTAAGTTATTTTTGGGTTGTAAGTCTAAAACCATAAATTAACCTGTAGGAAATGTTCTGTGTAAGTCATATTTAGGTTGTAAGTCTAAAACCAAAAAATAACATGTAGGAAACGTTCTGTGTAAGTCATATTTAGGTTGAAAGTCTAAAGCCATAAATTAACCTGTAGGAAATGTTATGTTAAGTTATTTTTGGGTTGTAAGTCTAAAACCATAAATTAACCTGTAGGAAATGTTCTGTGTAAGTCATATTTAGGTTGTAAGTCTAAAACCATAAATTAACCTGTAGGAAATGTTCTGATAAGTTATCTTTAGGTTGTAAGTCTAAAACCATAAATTAACCTGTAGGAAATGTTCTGTTAAGTTATTTTAGGTTGTAAGTTTAAAACGATAAATTAACCTGTAGGAAATGTTCTGTGTAAGGCATTTTTGGGTTGTAAGTCTAAAACCATAAATTAACCTGTAGGAAATGTTCTGTTAAGTTATTTTAGGTTGTAAGTCTAAAACGATAAATTAACCTGTAGGAAATGTTCTGTTAAGTTATTTTTGGGTTGTTAGTCTAAAACCATAAAATAACCTGTAGGAAATGTTCTGTGTAAGTCATATTTAGGTTGTAAGTCTAAAACTATAAATTGACCTGTAGGAAATGTTCTGTGTAAGTCATATTTAGGTTGTAAGTCTAAAAGCATAAATTAACCTGTAGGAAATGTTCTGTGTAAGTCATATTTAGGTTGTAAGTCTAAAACCATAAATTAACCTGTAGGAAATGTTCTGTGTTGTTATATTTAGGTTGTAAGTCTAAAACCAAAAATAACATGTAGGAAACATTCTGTGTAAGTCATATTTAGGTTGTAAGTCTAAAACCATAAATTAACCTGTAGGAAATGTTCTGTTAAGTTTTTTTTGGGTTGTAAGTCTAAAACCATAAATTAACCTGTAGGAATTGTTCGGTTAAGTTATTTTTAGGTTGTAAGTCTAAAACCATAAATTAACCTGTAGGAAATGTTCTGTTAAGTTATTTTTGGGTTGTTAGTCTAAAACCATAAATTAACCTGTAGGAATTGTTCTGTTAAGTTATTTTTAGGTTGTAAGTCTAAAACCAGAAATTAACCTGTAGGAAATGTTCTGTTAAGTTATTTTTGGGTTGTTAGTCTAAAACCATAAAAATAGCCTGTAGGAAATGTTCTGTGTACGTCATATTTAGGTTGTAAGTCTAAAACCATAAATTAACCTGTAGGAATTGTTCTGTTAATTTATTTTTGGGTTGTAAGTCTAAAACCATAAAATAACCTGTAGGAAATGTTCTGTGTAAGTCATATTTAGATTGTAAGTCTAAAACCATAAATTAACCTGTAGGAAATGTTCTGTTAAGTTATTTTTGGGTTGTAAGTCTAAAAGCATAAATTAACCTGTAGGAAATGTTCTGTTAAGTTATTTTTGGGTTGTTAGTCTAAAACCATAAAATAACCTGTAGGAAATGTTCTGTGTACGTCATATTTAGGTTGTAAGTCTAAAACGATAAATTAACCTGTAGGAAATGTTCTGTGTAAGTTATTTTTGGGTTGTAAGTCTAAAACCAAAAAATAACATGTAGGAAACGTTCTGTGTAAATCATATTTAGGTTGTAAGTCTAAAACTATAAATTAACCTGTAGGAAATGTTCTGTGTAAGTCATATTTAGGTTGTAAGTCTAAAACCATAAATTAACCTGTAGGAAATGTTCTGTGTTGTTATATTTAGGTTGTAAGTCTAAAACCAAAAAATAACATGTAGGAAACGTTCTGTGTAAGTCATATTTAGGTTGTAAGTCTAAAAGCATAAATTAACCTGTAGGAAATGTTCTGTTAAGTTATTTTTGGGTTGTTAGTCTAAAACCATAAAATAAACTGTAGGAAATGTTCTGTGTAAGTCATATTTAGGTTGTAAGTCTAAAAGCATAAATTAACCTGTAGGAAATGTTCTGTTAAGTTATTTTTGGGTTGTTAGTCTAAAACCGTAAAATAGCCTGTAGGAAATGTTCTGTGTACGTCATATTTAGGTTGTAAGTCTAAAACCATAAATTAACCTGTAGGAAATGTTCTGTGTAAGTCATATTTAGGTTGTAAGTCTAAAACTATAAATTAACCTGTAGGAAATGTTCTGTGTAAGTCATATTTAGGTTGTAAGTCTAAAACCATAAATTAACCTGTAGGAAATGTTCTGTGTAAGTCATATTTAGGTTGTAAGTCTAAAACCATAAATTAACCTGTAGGAAATGTTCTGTGTTGTTATATTTAGGTTGTAAGTCTAAAACCAAAAAATAACATGTAGGAAACGTTCTGTGTAAGTCATATTTAGGTTGTAAGTCTAAAACTATAAATTAACCTGTAGGAAATGTTCTGTGTAAGTCATATTTAGGTTGTAAGTCTAAAACCATAAATTAACCTGTAGGAAATGTTCTGTGTTGTTATATTTAGGTTGTAAGTCTAAAACCATAAATTAACATGTAGGAAACGTTCTGTGTAAGTCATATTTAGGTTGTAAGTCTAAAAGCATAAATTAACCTGTAGGAAATGTTCTGTTAAGTTATTTTTGGGTTGTAAGTCTAAAACCATAAATTAACCTGTAGGAATTGTTCTGTTAAGTTATTTTTAGGTTGTAAGTCTAAAACCAGAAATTAACCTGTAGGAAATGTTCTGTTAAGTTATTTTTGGGTTGTTAGTCTAAAACCATAAAAATAGCCTGTAGGAAATGTTCTGTGTACGTCATATTTAGGTTGTAAGTCTAAAACCATAAATTAACCTGTAGGAATTGTTCTGTTAATTTATTTTTGGGTTGTAAGTCTAAAACCATAAAATAACCTGTAGGAAATGTTCTGTGTAAGTCATATTTAGATTGTAAGTCTAAAACCATAAATTAACCTGTAGGAAATGTTCTGTGTAAGTCATATTTAGGTTGTAAGTCTAAAACTATAAATTAACCTGTAGGAAATGTTCTGTGTAAGTCATATTTAGGTTGTAAGTCTAAAACGATAAATTAACCTGTAGGAAATGTTCTGTGTAAGTCATATTTAGGTTGTAAGTCTAAAACGATAAATTAACCTGTAGGAAATGTTCTGTGTAAGTCATATTTAGGTTGTAAGTCTAAAAGCATAAATTAACCTGTAGGAATTGTTCTGTTAAGTTATTTTTAGGTTGTTAGTCTAAAACCATAAATTAACCTGTAGGGAATGTTCTGTTAAGTTATTTTTGGGTTGTAAGTCTAAAACCATAAATTAACCTGTAGGAAATGTTCTGTGTAAGTCATATTTAGGTTGTAAGTCTAAAACTATAAATTGACCTGTAGGAAATGTTCTGTGTAAGTCATATTTAGGTTGTAAGTCTAAAACCATAAATTAACCTGTAGGAAATGTTCTGTGTAAGTCATATTTAGGTTGTAAGTCTAAAACCATAAATTAACCTGTAGGAAATGTTCTGTGTTGTTATATTTAGGTTGTAAGTCTAAAACCAAAAATAACATGTAGGAAACATTCTGTGTAAGTCATATTTAGGTTGTAAGTCTAAAACCATAAATTAACCTGTAGGAAATGTTCTGTTAAGTTATTTTTGGGTTGTAAGTCTAAAACCATAAATTAACCTGTAGGAATTGTTCGGTTAAGTTATTTTTAGGTTGTAAGTCTAAAACCATAAATTAACCTGTAGGAAATGTTCTGTTAAGTTATTTTTGGGTTGTTAGTCTAAAACCATAAAATAACCTGTAGGAAATGTTCTGTGTAAGTCATATTTAGGTTGTAAGTCTAAAACCATAAATTAACCTGTAGGAAATGTTCTGTTAAGTTATTTTTGGGTTGTAAGTCTAAAAGCATAAATTAACCTGTAGGAAATGTTCTGTTAAGTTATTTTTGGGTTGTTAGTCTAAAACCATAAAATAACCTGTAGGAAATGTTCTGTGTAAGTCATATTTAGGTTGTAAGTCTAAAACTATAAATTGACCTGTAGGAAATGTTCTGTGTAAGTCATATTTAGGTTGTAAGTCTAAAACCATAAATTAACCTGTAGGAAATGTTCTGTGTAAGTCATATTTAGGTTGTAAGTCTAAAACCATAAATTAACCTGTAGGAAATGTTCTGTGTTGTTATATTTAGGTTGTAAGTCTAAAACCAAAAATAACATGTAGGAAACATTCTGTGTAAGTCATATTTAGGTTGTAAGTCTAAAACCATAAATTAACCTGTAGGAAATGTTCGGTTAAGTTATTTTTAGGTTGTAAGTCTAAAACCATAAATTAACCTGTAGGAATTGTTCGGTTAAGTTATTTTTAGGTTGTAAGTCTAAAACCATAAATTAACCTGTAGGAAATGTTCTGTTAAGTTATTTTTGGGTTGTTAGTCTAAAACCATAAAATAACCTGTAGGAAATGTTCTGTGTAAGTCATATTTAGGTTGTAAGTCTAAAACTATAAATTAACCTGTAGGAAATGTTCTGTGTTGTTATATTTAGGTTGTAAGTCTAAAACCATAAATTAACCTGTAGGAAATGTTCTGTGTTGTTATATTTAGGTTGTAAGGCTAAAACCAAAAAATAACATGTAGGAAATGTTCTGTGTAAGTCATATTTAGGTTGTAAGTCTAAAACCATAAATTAACCTGTAGGAATTGTTCTGTTAAGTTATTTTTAGGTTGTAAGTCTAAAACCAGAAATTAACCTGTAGGAAATGTTCTGTTAAGTTATTTTTGGGTTGTTAGTCTAAAACCATAAAATAACCTGTAGGAAATGTTCTGTGTAAGTCATATTTAGGTTGTAAGTCTAAAAGCATAAATTAACCTGTAGGAAATGTTCTGTGTTGTTATATTTAGGTTGTAAGTCTAAAACCATAAATTAACCTATAGGAAATGTTCTGTTAAGTTATTTTTAGGTTGAAAGTCTAAAACAATAAATTAACCTGTAGGAAACGTTCTGTGTAAGTCATATTTAGGTTGTAAGTCTAAAACCATAAATTAACCTGTAGGAAATGTTCTGTTAAGTTATTTTAGGATGTAAGTCTAAAACGATAAATTAACCTGTAGGAAATGTTCTGTGTAAGGCATTTTTGGGTTGTAAGTCTAAAACCATAAATTAACCTGTAGGAAATGTTCTGTGTAAGTCATATTTAGGCTGTAAGTCTAAAACCATGAATTAACCTGTAGGAAATGTTCTGTTAAGTTATTTTTGGGTTGTAAGTCTAAAACCATAAATTAACCTGTAGGAAATGTTCTGTGTAAGTCATATTTAGGTTGTAAGTCTAAAACCAAAAAATAACCTGTAGGAAATGTTCTGTGTAAGTCATATTTAGGCTGTAAGTCTAAAACCATAAATTAACCTGTAGGAAATGTTCTGTTAAGTTATTTTTGGGTTGTAAGTCTAAAACCAAAAAATAACGTGTAGGAAACGTTCTGTGTAAGTCATATTTAGGTTGTAAGTCTAAAACCATAAATTAACCTGTAGGAAATGTTCTGATAAGTTATCTTTAGGTTGTAAGTCTAAAACCATAAATTAACCTGTAGGAAATGTTCTGTTAAGTTATTTTAGGTTGTAAGTTTAAAACGATAAATTAACCTGTAGGAAATGTTCTGTGTAAGGCATTTTTGGGTTGTAAGTCTAAAACCATAAATTAACCTGTAGGAAATGTTCTGTTAAGTTATTTTAGGTTGTAAGTCTAAAACGATAAATTAACCTGTAGGAAATGTTCTGTTTAAGGCATTTTTGGGTTGTAAGTCTAAAACCATAAATTAACCTGTAGGAAATGTTCTGTGTAAGTCATATTTAGGCTGTAAGTCTAAAACCATAAATTAACCTGTAGGAAATGTTCTGTTAAGTTATTTTTGGGTTGTAAGTCTAAAACCAAAAAATAACGTGTAGGAAACGTTCTGTGTAAGTCATATTTAGGTTGAAAGTCTAAAACCATAAATTAACCTGTAGGAAATGTTCTGTGTAAGTCATATTTAGGTTGTAAGTCTAAAACCATAAATTAACCTGTAGGAAATGTTCTGTGTTGTTATATTTAGGTTGTAAGTCTAAAACCAAAAAATAACATGTAGGAAACATTCTGTGTAAGTCATATTTAGGTTGTAAGTCTAAAAGCATAAATTAACCTGTAGGAAATGTTCTGTTAAGTTATTTTTGGGTTGTTAGTCTAAAAGCATAAAATAACCTGTAGGAAATGTTCTGTGTAAGTCATATTTAGGTTGTAAGTCTAAAACTATAAATTAACCTGTAGGAAATGTTCTGTGTAAGTCATATTTAGGTTGTAAGTCTAAAACGATAAATTAACCTGTAGGAAATGTTCTGTGTAAGTCATATTTAGGTTGTAAGTCTAAAACGATAAATTAACCTGTAGGAAATGTTCTGTGTAAGTCATATTTAGGTTGTAAGTCTAAAAGCATAAATTAACCTGTAGGAATTGTTCTGTTAAGTTATTTTTAGGTTGTTAGTCTAAAACCATAAATTAACCTGTAGGGAATGTTCTGTTAAGTTATTTTTGGGTTGTAAGTCTAAAACCATAAATTAACCTGTAGGAAATGTTCTGTGTAAGTCATATTTAGGTTGTAAGTCTAAAACTATAAATTGACCTGTAGGAAATGTTCTGTGTAAGTCATATTTAGGTTGTAAGTCTAAAACCATAAATTAACCTGTAGGAAATGTTCTGTGTAAGTCATATTTAGGTTGTAAGTCTAAAACCATAAATTAACCTGTAGGAAATGTTCTGTGTTGTTATATTTAGGTTGTAAGTCTAAAACCAAAAATAACATGTAGGAAACATTCTGTGTAAGTCATATTTAGGTTGTAAGTCTAAAACCATAAATTAACCTGTAGGAAATGTTCTGTTAAGTTATTTTTGGGTTGTAAGTCTAAAACCATAAATTAACCTGTAGGAATTGTTCGGTTAAGTTATTTTTAGGTTGTAAGTCTAAAACCATAAATTAACCTGTAGGAAATGTTCTGTTAAGTTATTTTTGGGTTGTTAGTCTAAAACCATAAAATAACCTGTAGGAAATGTTCTGTGTAAGTCATATTTAGGTTGTAAGTCTAAAACCATAAATTAACCTGTAGGAAATGTTCTGTTAAGTTATTTTTGGGTTGTAAGTCTAAAAGCATAAATTAACCTGTAGGAAATGTTCTGTTAAGTTATTTTTGGGTTGTTAGTCTAAAACCATAAAATAACCTGTAGGAAATGTTCTGTGTAAGTCATATTTAGGTTGTAAGTCTAAAACTATAAATTGACCTGTAGGAAATGTTCTGTGTAAGTCATATTTAGGTTGTAAGTCTAAAACCATAAATTAACCTGTAGGAAATGTTCTGTGTAAGTCATATTTAGGTTGTAAGTCTAAAACCATAAATTAACCTGTAGGAAATGTTCTGTGTTGTTATATTTAGGTTGTAAGTCTAAAACCAAAAATAACATGTAGGAAACATTCTGTGTAAGTCATATTTAGGTTGTAAGTCTAAAACCATAAATTAACCTGTAGGAAATGTTCGGTTAAGTTATTTTTAGGTTGTAAGTCTAAAACCATAAATTAACCTGTAGGAATTGTTCGGTTAAGTTATTTTTAGGTTGTAAGTCTAAAACCATAAATTAACCTGTAGGAAATGTTCTGTTAAGTTATTTTTGGGTTGTTAGTCTAAAACCATAAAATAACCTGTAGGAAATGTTCTGTGTAAGTCATATTTAGGTTGTAAGTCTAAAACTATAAATTAACCTGTAGGAAATGTTCTGTGTTGTTATATTTAGGTTGTAAGTCTAAAACCATAAATTAACCTGTAGGAAATGTTCTGTGTTGTTATATTTAGGTTGTAAGGCTAAAACCAAAAAATAACATGTAGGAAATGTTCTGTGTAAGTCATATTTAGGTTGTAAGTCTAAAACCATAAATTAACCTGTAGGAATTGTTCTGTTAAGTTATTTTTAGGTTGTAAGTCTAAAACCAGAAATTAACCTGTAGGAAATGTTCTGTTAAGTTATTTTTGGGTTGTTAGTCTAAAACCATAAAATAACCTGTAGGAAATGTTCTGTGTAAGTCATATTTAGGTTGTAAGTCTAAAAGCATAAATTAACCTGTAGGAAATGTTCTGTGTTGTTATATTTAGGTTGTAAGTCTAAAACCATAAATTAACCTATAGGAAATGTTCTGTTAAGTTATTTTTAGGTTGAAAGTCTAAAACAATAAATTAACCTGTAGGAAACGTTCTGTGTAAGTCATATTTAGGTTGTAAGTCTAAAACCATAAATTAACCTGTAGGAAATGTTCTGTTAAGTTATTTTAGGATGTAAGTCTAAAACGATAAATTAACCTGTAGGAAATGTTCTGTGTAAGGCATTTTTGGGTTGTAAGTCTAAAACCATAAATTAACCTGTAGGAAATGTTCTGTGTAAGTCATATTTAGGCTGTAAGTCTAAAACCATGAATTAACCTGTAGGAAATGTTCTGTTAAGTTATTTTTGGGTTGTAAGTCTAAAACCATAAATTAACCTGTAGGAAATGTTCTGTGTAAGTCATATTTAGGTTGTAAGTCTAAAACCAAAAAATAACCTGTAGGAAATGTTCTGTGTAAGTCATATTTAGGCTGTAAGTCTAAAACCATAAATTAACCTGTAGGAAATGTTCTGTTAAGTTATTTTTGGGTTGTAAGTCTAAAACCAAAAAATAACGTGTAGGAAACGTTCTGTGTAAGTCATATTTAGGTTGTAAGTCTAAAACCATAAATTAACCTGTAGGAAATGTTCTGATAAGTTATCTTTAGGTTGTAAGTCTAAAACCATAAATTAACCTGTAGGAAATGTTCTGTTAAGTTATTTTAGGTTGTAAGTTTAAAACGATAAATTAACCTGTAGGAAATGTTCTGTGTAAGGCATTTTTGGGTTGTAAGTCTAAAACCATAAATTAACCTGTAGGAAATGTTCTGTTAAGTTATTTTAGGTTGTAAGTCTAAAACGATAAATTAACCTGTAGGAAATGTTCTGTTTAAGGCATTTTTGGGTTGTAAGTCTAAAACCATAAATTAACCTGTAGGAAATGTTCTGTGTAAGTCATATTTAGGCTGTAAGTCTAAAACCATAAATTAACCTGTAGGAAATGTTCTGTTAAGTTATTTTTGGGTTGTAAGTCTAAAACCAAAAAATAACGTGTAGGAAACGTTCTGTGTAAGTCATATTTAGGTTGAAAGTCTAAAACCATAAATTAACCTGTAGGAAATGTTCTGTGTAAGTCATATTTAGGTTGTAAGTCTAAAACCATAAATTAACCTGTAGGAAATGTTCTGTGTTGTTATATTTAGGTTGTAAGTCTAAAACCAAAAAATAACATGTAGGAAACATTCTGTGTAAGTCATATTTAGGTTGTAAGTCTAAAAGCATAAATTAACCTGTAGGAAATGTTCTGTTAAGTTATTTTTGGGTTGTTAGTCTAAAAGCATAAAATAACCTGTAGGAAATGTTCTGTGTAAGTCATATTTAGGTTGTAAGTCTAAAACCATAAATTAACCTGTAGGAATTGTTCTGTTAAGTTATTTTTAGGTTGTAAGTCTAAAACCAGAAATTAACCTGTAGGAAATGTTCTGTTAAGTTATTTTTGGGTTGTTAGTCTAAAACCATAAAATAACCTGTAGGAAATGTTCTGTGTAAGTCATATTTAGGTTGTAAGTCTAAAACCATAAATTAACCTGTAGGAATTGTTCTGTTAATTTATTTTTGGGTTGTAAGTCTAAAACCATAAAATAACCTGTAGGAAATGTTCTGTGTAAGTCATATTTAGGTTGTAAGTCTAAAACCATAAATTAACCTGTAGGAAATGTTCTGTTAAGTTATTTTTGGGTTGTAAGTCTAAAAGCATAAATTAACCTGTAGGAAATGTTCTGTTAAGTTATTTTTGGGTTGTTAGTCTAAAACCATAAAATAACCTGTAGGAAATGTTCTGTGTAAGTCATATTTAGGTTGTAAGTCTAAAACTATAAATTGACCTGTAGGAAATGTTCTGTGTAAGTCATATTTAGGTTGTAAGTCTAAAACCATAAATTAACCTGTAGGAAATGTTCTGTGTAAGTCATATTTAGGTTGTAAGTCTAAAACCATAAATTAACCTGTAGGAAATGTTCTGTGTTGTTATATTTAGGTTGTAAGTCTAAAACCAAAAATAACATGTAGGAAACATTCTGTGTAAGTCATATTTAGGTTGTAAGTCTAAAACCATAAATTAACCTGTAGGAAATGTTCTGTTAAGTTATTTTTGGGTTGTAAGTCTAAAACCATAAATTAACCTGTAGGAATTGTTCGGTTAAGTTATTTTTAGGTTGTAAGTCTAAAACCATAAATTAACCTGTAGGAAATGTTCTGTTAAGTTATTTTTGGGTTGTTAGTCTAAAACCATAAAATAACCTGTAGGAAATGTTCTGTGTAAGTCATATTTAGGTTGTAAGTCTAAAACTATAAATTAACCTGTAGGAAATGTTCTGTGTTGTTATATTTAGGTTGTAAGTCTAAAACCATAAATTAACCTGTAGGAAATGTTCTGTGTTGTTATATTTAGGTTGTAAGGCTAAAACCAAAAAATAACATGTAGGAAATGTTCTGTGTAAGTCATATTTAGGTTGTAAGTCTAAAACCATAAATTAACCTGTAGGAATTGTTCTGTTAAGTTATTTTTAGGTTGTAAGTCTAAAACCAGAAATTAACCTGTAGGAAATGTTCTGTTAAGTTATTTTTGGGTTGTTAGTCTAAAACCATAAAATAACCTGTAGGAAATGTTCTGTGTAAGTCATATTTAGGTTGTAAGTCTAAAAGCATAAATTAACCTGTAGGAAATGTTCTGTGTAAGTCATATTTAGGTTGTAAGTCTAAAACTATAAATTGACCTGTAGGAAATGTTCTGTGTAAGTCATATTTAGGTTGTAAGTCTAAAACCATAAATTAACCTGTAGGAAATGTTCTGTGTAAGTCATATTTAGGTTGTAAGTCTAAAACCATAAATTAACCTGTAGGAAATGTTCTGTGTTGTTATATTTAGGTTGTAAGTCTAAAACCAAAAATAACATGTAGGAAACATTCTGTGTAAGTCATATTTAGGTTGTAAGTCTAAAACCATAAATTAACCTGTAGGAAATGTTCTGTTAAGTTATTTTTGGGTTGTAAGTCTAAAACCATAAATTAACCTGTAGGAATTGTTCGGTTAAGTTATTTTTAGGTTGTAAGTCTAAAACCATAAATTAACCTGTAGGAAATGTTCTGTTAAGTTATTTTTGGGTTGTTAGTCTAAAACCATAAAATAACCTGTAGGAAATGTTCTGTGTAAGTCATATTTAGGTTGTAAGTCTAAAACCATAAATTAACCTGTAGGAAATGTTCTGTTAAGTTATTTTTGGGTTGTAAGTCTAAAAGCATAAATTAACCTGTAGGAAATGTTCTGTTAAGTTATTTTTGGGTTGTTAGTCTAAAACCATAAAATAACCTGTAGGAAATGTTCTGTGTAAGTCATATTTAGGTTGTAAGTCTAAAACTATAAATTGACCTGTAGGAAATGTTCTGTGTAAGTCATATTTAGGTTGTAAGTCTAAAACCATAAATTAACCTGTAGGAAATGTTCTGTGTAAGTCATATTTAGGTTGTAAGTCTAAAACCATAAATTAACCTGTAGGAAATGTTCTGTGTTGTTATATTTAGGTTGTAAGTCTAAAACCAAAAATAACATGTAGGAAACATTCTGTGTAAGTCATATTTAGGTTGTAAGTCTAAAACCATAAATTAACCTGTAGGAAATGTTCGGTTAAGTTATTTTTAGGTTGTAAGTCTAAAACCATAAATTAACCTGTAGGAATTGTTCGGTTAAGTTATTTTTAGGTTGTAAGTCTAAAACCATAAATTAACCTGTAGGAAATGTTCTGTTAAGTTATTTTTGGGTTGTTAGTCTAAAACCATAAAATAACCTGTAGGAAATGTTCTGTGTAAGTCATATTTAGGTTGTAAGTCTAAAACTATAAATTAACCTGTAGGAAATGTTCTGTGTTGTTATATTTAGGTTGTAAGTCTAAAACCATAAATTAACCTGTAGGAAATGTTCTGTGTTGTTATATTTAGGTTGTAAGGCTAAAACCAAAAAATAACATGTAGGAAATGTTCTGTGTAAGTCATATTTAGGTTGTAAGTCTAAAACCATAAATTAACCTGTAGGAATTGTTCTGTTAAGTTATTTTTAGGTTGTAAGTCTAAAACCAGAAATTAACCTGTAGGAAATGTTCTGTTAAGTTATTTTTGGGTTGTTAGTCTAAAACCATAAAATAACCTGTAGGAAATGTTCTGTGTAAGTCATATTTAGGTTGTAAGTCTAAAAGCATAAATTAACCTGTAGGAAATGTTCTGTGTTGTTATATTTAGGTTGTAAGTCTAAAACCATAAATTAACCTATAGGAAATGTTCTGTTAAGTTATTTTTAGGTTGAAAGTCTAAAACAATAAATTAACCTGTAGGAAACGTTCTGTGTAAGTCATATTTAGGTTGTAAGTCTAAAACCATAAATTAACCTGTAGGAAATGTTCTGTTAAGTTATTTTAGGATGTAAGTCTAAAACGATAAATTAACCTGTAGGAAATGTTCTGTGTAAGGCATTTTTGGGTTGTAAGTCTAAAACCATAAATTAACCTGTAGGAAATGTTCTGTGTAAGTCATATTTAGGCTGTAAGTCTAAAACCATGAATTAACCTGTAGGAAATGTTCTGTTAAGTTATTTTTGGGTTGTAAGTCTAAAACCATAAATTAACCTGTAGGAAATGTTCTGTGTAAGTCATATTTAGGTTGTAAGTCTAAAACCAAAAAATAACCTGTAGGAAATGTTCTGTGTAAGTCATATTTAGGCTGTAAGTCTAAAACCATAAATTAACCTGTAGGAAATGTTCTGTTAAGTTATTTTTGGGTTGTAAGTCTAAAACCAAAAAATAACGTGTAGGAAACGTTCTGTGTAAGTCATATTTAGGTTGTAAGTCTAAAACCATAAATTAACCTGTAGGAAATGTTCTGATAAGTTATCTTTAGGTTGTAAGTCTAAAACCATAAATTAACCTGTAGGAAATGTTCTGTTAAGTTATTTTAGGTTGTAAGTTTAAAACGATAAATTAACCTGTAGGAAATGTTCTGTGTAAGGCATTTTTGGGTTGTAAGTCTAAAACCATAAATTAACCTGTAGGAAATGTTCTGTTAAGTTATTTTAGGTTGTAAGTCTAAAACGATAAATTAACCTGTAGGAAATGTTCTGTTTAAGGCATTTTTGGGTTGTAAGTCTAAAACCATAAATTAACCTGTAGGAAATGTTCTGTGTAAGTCATATTTAGGCTGTAAGTCTAAAACCATAAATTAACCTGTAGGAAATGTTCTGTTAAGTTATTTTTGGGTTGTAAGTCTAAAACCAAAAAATAACGTGTAGGAAACGTTCTGTGTAAGTCATATTTAGGTTGAAAGTCTAAAACCATAAATTAACCTGTAGGAAATGTTCTGTGTAAGTCATATTTAGGTTGTAAGTCTAAAACCATAAATTAACCTGTAGGAAATGTTCTGTGTTGTTATATTTAGGTTGTAAGTCTAAAACCAAAAAATAACATGTAGGAAACATTCTGTGTAAGTCATATTTAGGTTGTAAGTCTAAAAGCATAAATTAACCTGTAGGAAATGTTCTGTTAAGTTATTTTTGGGTTGTTAGTCTAAAAGCATAAAATAACCTGTAGGAAATGTTCTGTGTAAGTCATATTTAGGTTGTAAGTCTAAAACCATAAATTAACCTGTAGGAATTGTTCTGTTAAGTTATTTTTAGGTTGTAAGTCTAAAACCAGAAATTAACCTGTAGGAAATGTTCTGTTAAGTTATTTTTGGGTTGTTAGTCTAAAACCATAAAATAACCTGTAGGAAATGTTCTGTGTAAGTCATATTTAGGTTGTAAGTCTAAAACCATAAATTAACCTGTAGGAATTGTTCTGTTAATTTATTTTTGGGTTGTAAGTCTAAAACCATAAAATAACCTGTAGGAAATGTTCTGTGTAAGTCATATTTAGGTTGTAAGTCTAAAACCATAAATTAACCTGTAGGAAATGTTCTGTTAAGTTATTTTTGGGTTGTAAGTCTAAAAGCATAAATTAACCTGTAGGAAATGTTCTGTTAAGTTATTTTTGGGTTGTTAGTCTAAAACCATAAAATAACCTGTAGGAAATGTTCTGTGTAAGTCATATTTAGGTTGTAAGTCTAAAACTATAAATTGACCTGTAGGAAATGTTCTGTGTAAGTCATATTTAGGTTGTAAGTCTAAAACCATAAATTAACCTGTAGGAAATGTTCTGTGTAAGTCATATTTAGGTTGTAAGTCTAAAACCATAAATTAACCTGTAGGAAATGTTCTGTGTTGTTATATTTAGGTTGTAAGTCTAAAACCAAAAATAACATGTAGGAAACATTCTGTGTAAGTCATATTTAGGTTGTAAGTCTAAAACCATAAATTAACCTGTAGGAAATGTTCTGTTAAGTTATTTTTGGGTTGTAAGTCTAAAACCATAAATTAACCTGTAGGAATTGTTCGGTTAAGTTATTTTTAGGTTGTAAGTCTAAAACCATAAATTAACCTGTAGGAAATGTTCTGTTAAGTTATTTTTGGGTTGTTAGTCTAAAACCATAAAATAACCTGTAGGAAATGTTCTGTGTAAGTCATATTTAGGTTGTAAGTCTAAAACTATAAATTAACCTGTAGGAAATGTTCTGTGTTGTTATATTTAGGTTGTAAGTCTAAAACCATAAATTAACCTGTAGGAAATGTTCTGTGTTGTTATATTTAGGTTGTAAGGCTAAAACCAAAAAATAACATGTAGGAAATGTTCTGTGTAAGTCATATTTAGGTTGTAAGTCTAAAACCATAAATTAACCTGTAGGAATTGTTCTGTTAAGTTATTTTTAGGTTGTAAGTCTAAAACCAGAAATTAACCTGTAGGAAATGTTCTGTTAAGTTATTTTTGGGTTGTTAGTCTAAAACCATAAAATAACCTGTAGGAAATGTTCTGTGTAAGTCATATTTAGGTTGTAAGTCTAAAAGCATAAATTAACCTGTAGGAAATGTTCTGTGTTGTTATATTTAGGTTGTAAGTCTAAAACCATAAATTAACCTATAGGAAATGTTCTGTTAAGTTATTTTTAGGTTGAAAGTCTAAAACAATAAATTAACCTGTAGGAAACGTTCTGTGTAAGTCATATTTAGGTTGTAAGTCTAAAACCATAAATTAACCTGTAGGAAATGTTCTGTTAAGTTATTTTAGGATGTAAGTCTAAAACGATAAATTAACCTGTAGGAAATGTTCTGTGTAAGGCATTTTTGGGTTGTAAGTCTAAAACCATAAATTAACCTGTAGGAAATGTTCTGTGTAAGTCATATTTAGGCTGTAAGTCTAAAACCATGAATTAACCTGTAGGAAATGTTCTGTTAAGTTATTTTTGGGTTGTAAGTCTAAAACCATAAATTAACCTGTAGGAAATGTTCTGTGTAAGTCATATTTAGGTTGTAAGTCTAAAACCAAAAAATAACATGTAGGAAACGTTCTGTGTAAGTCATATTTAGGTTGAAAGTCTAAAGCCATAAATTAACCTGTAGGAAATGTTATGTTAAGTTATTTTTGGGTTGTAAGTCTAAAACCATAAATTAACCTGTAGGAAATGTTCTGTGTAAGTCATATTTAGGTTGTAAGTCTAAAACCATAAATTAACCTGTAGGAAATGTTCTGATAAGTTATCTTTAGGTTGTAAGTCTAAAACCATAAATTAACCTGTAGGAAATGTTCTGTTAAGTTATTTTAGGTTGTAAGTTTAAAACGATAAATTAACCTGTAGGAAATGTTCTGTGTAAGGCATTTTTGGGTTGTAAGTCTAAAACCATAAATTAACCTGTAGGAAATGTTCTGTTAAGTTATTTTAGGTTGTAAGTCTAAAACGATAAATTAACCTGTAGGAAATGTTCTGTTTAAGGCATTTTTGGGTTGTAAGTCTAAAACCATAAATTAACCTGTAGGAAATGTTCTGTGTAAGTCATATTTAGGCTGTAAGTCTAAAACCATAAATTAACCTGTAGGAAATGTTCTGTTAAGTTATTTTTGGGTTGTAAGTCTAAAACCAAAAAATAACGTGTAGGAAATGTTCTGTTTAAGTCATATTTAGGTTGAAAGTCTAAAACCATAAATTAACCTGTAGGAAATGTTCTGTTAAGTTATTTTTGGGTTGTAAGTCTAAAACCATAAAATAACCTGTAGGAAATGTTCTGTTTAAGTCATATTTAGGTTGTAAGTCTAAAACTATAAATTAACCTGTAGGAAATGTTCTGTGTAAGTCATATTTCGGTTGTAAGTCTAAAACCATAAATTAACCTGTAGGAAATGTTCTGTTAAGTTATTTTTGGGTTGTAAGTCTAAAACCATAAATTAAACTGTAGGAAATGTTCTGTTAAGTTATTTTTGGGTTGTAAGTCTAAAACCATAAATTAACCTGTAGGAAATGTTCTGTGTAAGTCATATTTAGGTTGTAAGTCTAAAACCAAAAAATAACATGTAGGAAACGTTCTGTGTAAGTCATATTTAGGTTGAAAGTCTAAAGCCATAAATTAACCTGTAGGAAATGTTATGTTAAGTTATTTTTGGGTTGTAAGTCTAAAACCATAAATTAACCGGTAGGAAATGTTCTGTGTAAGTCATATTTAGGTTGTAAGTCTAAAACCATAAATTAACCTGTAGGAAATGTTCTGATAAGTTATCTTTAGGTTGTAAGTCTAAAACCATAAATTAACCTGTAGGAAATGTTCTGTTAAGTTATTTTAGGTTGTAAGTTTAAAACGATAAATTAACCTGTAGGAAATGTTCTGTGTAAGGCATTTTTGGGTTGTAAGTCTAAAACCATAAATTAACCTGTAGGAAATGTTCTGTTAAGTTATTTTAGGTTGTAAGTCTAAAACGATAAATTAACCTGTAGGAAATGTTCTGTTTAAGGCATTTTTGGGTTGTAAGTCTAAAACCATAAATTAACCTGTAGGAAATGTTCTGTGTAAGTCATATTTAGGCTGTAAGTCTAAAACCATAAATTAACCTGTAGGAAATGTTCTGTTAAGTTATTTTTGGGTTGTAAGTCTAAAACCAAAAAATAACGTGTAGGAAATGTTCTGTTTAAGTCATATTTAGGTTGAAAGTCTAAAACCATAAATTAACCTGTAGGAAATGTTCTGTTAAGTTATTTTTGGGTTGTAAGTCTAAAACCATAAAATAACCTGTAGGAAATGTTCTGTTTAAGTCATATTTAGGTTGTAAGTCTAAAACTATAAATTAACCTGTAGGAAATGTTCTGTGTAAGTCATATTTCGGTTGTAAGTCTAAAACCATAAATTAACCTGTAGGAAATGTTCTGTTAAGTTATTTTTGGGTTGTAAGTCTAAAACCATAAATTAAACTGTAGGAAATGTTCTGTTAAGTTATTTTTGGGTTGTAAGTCTAAAACCATAAATTAACCTGTAGGAATTGGTCTGTTAAGTTATTTTTAGGTTGTAAGTCTAAAACCATAAATTAACCTGTAGGAAATGTTCTGTTAAGTTATTTTTGGGTTATTAGTCTAAAACCATAAAATAACCTGTAGGAAATGTTCTGTGTAAATCATATTTAGGTTGTAAGTCTAAAACCAAAAATTAACCTGTAGGAAATGTTCTGTTAAGTTATTTTTAGTTTGTAAGTCTAAAGACATAAATTAACCTCCAGGAAACGTTCTGTGTAAGTCATATTTAGGTTGTAAATCTAAAACCATAAATTAACCTGTAGGAAATGTTCTGTGTTTTTATATGTAGGTTGTAAGTCTAAAACCAAAAAATAACATGTAGGAAATGTTCTGTGTAAGTCATATTTAGGTTGTAAGTCTAAAAGCATAAATTAACCTTTAGGAAATGTTCTGTTAAGTTATTTTTGGGTTGTAAGTCTAAAACCATAAAATAACATGTAGGACATGTTCTGTGTAAGTTATTTTTGGGTTGTAAGTCTAAAACCATAAATTAACCTGTAGGAAATGTTCTGTTAAGTTATTTTTGGGTTGTAAGTCTAAAACCATAAAATAACCTGTAGGAAATTTTCTGTGTAAGTCATATTTAGGTTGTAAGTCTAAAACCATAAATTAACCTGTAGGAAATGTTCTGTGTAAGTTATTTTTGGGTTGTAAGTCTAAAACCATAAATTAACCTGTAGGAAATGTTCTGTTAAGTTATTTTTAGGTTGTAAGTCTAAAACCAAAAAATAACATGTAGGAAACGTTCTGTGTAAGTCATATTTAGGTTGTAAGTCTAAAAGCATAAATTAACCTGTAGGAAATGTTCTGTGTAAGTTATTTTTGGGTTGTAAGTCTAAAACCATAAATTAACCTGTAGGAAATGTTCTGTTAAGTTATTTTTGGGTTGTAAGTCTAAAACCATAAATTAACCTGTAGGAATTGTTCTGTGTAAGTTATTTTTGGGTTGTAAGTCTAAAACCATAAATTAACCTGTAGGAAATGTTCTGTTAAGTTATTTTTGGGTTGTAAGTCTAAAACCATAAAATAACCTGTAGGAAAATTTCTGTGTAAGTCATATTTAGGTTGTAAGTCTAAAACCAAAAATTAACCTGTAGGAAATGTTCTGTGTAAGTTATTTTTGGGTTGTAAGTCTAAAACCAAAAATGAACCTCCAGGAAATGTTCTGTGTAAGTCATATTTAGGTTGTAAGTCTAAAACCAAAAATTAACCTGTAGGAAATGTTCTGTTAAGTTATTTTTAGTTTGTAAGTCTAAAGACATAAATTAACCTCCAGGAAACGTTCTGTGTAAGTCATATTTAGGTTGTAAATCTAAAACCATAAATTAACCTGTAGGAAATGTTCTGTGTTTTTATATGTAGGTTGTAAGTCTAAAACCAAAAAATAACATGTAGGAAATGTTCTGTGTAAGTCATATTTAGGTTGTAAGTCTAAAAGCATAAATTAACCTTTAGGAAATGTTCTGTTAAGTTATTTTTGGGTTGTAAGTCTAAAACCATAAAATAACATGTAGGACATGTTCTGTGTAAGTTATTTTTGGGTTGTAAGTCTAAAACCATAAATTAACCTGTAGGAAATGTTCTGTTAAGTTGTTTTTGGGTTGTAAGTCTAAAACCATAAAATAACCTGTAGGAAATTTTCTGTGTAAGTCATATTTAGGTTGTAAGTCTAAAACCATAAATTAACCTGTAGGAAATGTTCGGTGTAAGTTATTTTTGGGTTGTAAGTCTAAAACCATAAATTAACCTGTAGGAAACTTTCTGTGTTGTTATATTTAGGTTGTAAGTCTAAAACCAAAAAATAACATGTAGGAAACGTTATGTGTAAGTCATATTTAGGTTGTAAGTCTAAAAGCATAAATTAACCTGTAGGAAATGTTCTGTGTAAGTTATTTTTGGGTTGTAAGTCTAAAACCATAAATTAACCTGTAGGAAATGTTCTGTTAAGTTATTTTTGGGTTGTAAGTCTAAAACCATAAATTAACCTGTAGGAATTGTTCTGTTAAGTTATTTTTGGGTTGTAAGTCTAAAACCATAAAATAACCTGTAGGAAAATTTCTGTGTAAGTCATATTTAGGTTGTAAGTCTAAAACCAAAAATTAACCTGTAGGAAATGTTCTGTGTAAGTCATATTTAGGTTGTAAGTCTAAAACCATAAATGAACCTGTAGGAAATGTTCTGTGTAAGTTATTTTTGGGTTGTAAGTCTAAAACCATAAATGAACCTGTAGGAAATGTTCTGTGTAAGTCATATTTAGGTTGTAAGTCTAAAACCAAAAAATAACATGTAGGAAACGTTCTAAGTTATTTTAGGTTGTAAATCTAAAACAAAAAAGTAATATGTACGAAACATATGTGTATATGTTATTAATATGTGTAAGTTATTTTTAGTTTGTAGACAATGGATAATTAAACTGTAAAAACAAAACCTAAAAATTAGAGAATGTTCTGTGTTCCCCCCAAAAAACCTCCCTGCAAATTTATGGTAAGTTTTTGGTTACAAAAAGAGAACGCTCCCAAAATGTACTTATTGGTACCCAAAACATAACTCATTGGGAACATTAGGAGAACGTTTTGTGTCTCCTGGGTAAATGTATATGGAGATGATTGAGTGATTGTGTTTTACAGGATCTGGAGAAGGTCTCAGTGTGTGTGAGTGATGGGACAGAAGCTCAGGATTCAGTCTGGAGATCCAGAGACACACAGGACTCAGAGCTCAGCCTCACTTTACTGTGTTATGCTGACGCTCAGGATCATGGATCCGCTGCTCAAACCTCTGACTGTAACGCTGGAGAACAGTAAACGCCGCTGAAGATGTGCTCCGTCAAACTGGAGGACTGCAGGAACCTGATCAGAGGAGACGAAACCACCGCAGAGGAACAACAACAGAGCCATGAGGAGGAGGAGGATAATGATGAGGATGAAGATGGAGGTAATGATGTAGAGAGCAGAGAAGAACAAACCACAGCAGAGGAGCAACAATCGAGACATGAGGATGATGGGAATGATGAGGATGAGTTTCCTCCTGCAGGTGTGTTTCTTCCTTTCTTTCTGCCTTTTGTTGTTTTTCATGACACTTGAATGTCATTCAGCAGAGACTCTGCGGGATCAGATTTGAGAGCAGATTGCATTGAATATTTAACACAATGGCAAATGATAGTAGGGCTGAATGATTTACGGGAAAAATATATTTCTGTTGTGATTTAAAATGCATTTTTAAGAGCTCCAGGTTTGTTGTTGTTTATAGGGCTGCAATATTTAGCCAAAATTAATTATTAATACAATTATAGATTATAATAGTTATTAGATATTTTTTTTTCATAAATTATGATTATGAATAATAAGCGGTGTTTCAAAGTTACTTTGAAAAGTAGTGCATTACAATATTGCGTTACTCCCTTTAAAAGTAACTAATTGGGTTACTTAATTACTTTTTAAGAAAAGTAATGTGCTACGTTACTTTTGCGCTACTTTTTCCCACCTGGGCTGAGCTTGTTTGTTTTTTCTGTTTTTTATAACAAAAAAGTTATATTTTTGTGCAAATGTAAAGACCCTTTCACACCAAAATTGAAATAATAAACCTCAAGCTGAGGTAAAAATGCAAGTTCACGCAAACAAACCTTTCAGCTGTGCTGCTGTTCTGGATAACGGAAGATTAGGACGCAGGAGAAGAACAAATCTGAAGTCATTTTTGCTCATAGTTTAACTGAATCATCAGGTCAGCAGCAAGACATTGGTCAATAAAGTGAGATTAAATGCATAAAAATGTGTTCCCTTTCATATTTAATTATTGGAGGTTTGCATAGTATTCTGATTTTGCATTGGACTGAATCTTTTTTTGTTCAAGTGAGATGAATAAATGCTCACATTTAGTGTTCACACACAACGCCTCTGAACTTACTCTCGATTTTTCTCAACATGGGGGACAGGAGAGCTGTCAGGCAAATAAATGTGAAAAAGTAACTTTTTTACTTAACTAGTTACTTGAAAAAGTGATCTGATTACGTAACTCAAGTTACTTGTAATGCATTACCCTCAACACTGATAATAAGAATTATTGGTAACACTTTACAACAAGGACACATTTGTTAAGCAAAACGAGGGAACAAAGTCATGGTACAATATATATTTTTGTCTGCATGTCATGTCCGGAGCTCCGAAGTTAGCCTGATATATACACAATTTATGATACTCTGCATTTCATTACAGTTGGACATTTTATTACCATTTTGTTCCTTTCAGATGAGAACGGCGGTTCATCTGATGGAGATAAAGAAACGGCCTTGAATTCAAAAGATCAGCCAATGGCCAAGAGTTTTTCCTGCGTCACCTGTGGGAAAACATTGAGCTCACAGGGACGTTTGGCGAGACACAAGAGAAGACACATCGAAAAGAAAGACTGCAGGAGATGCGGCCTCAGCTTTCCTTCCTCAGAAGAGAGGAGACTCCATTCAAAAGAGCACAGGGAGTTTCACTGCCAACTGTGCGGGAAGGGCTTTTCCTTTTCTTTTAATCTAAAGGCTCACATGAAGACACATACCGGCGAAAAGCTTTTCCACTGCAGCGAGTGCGACAAGCGTTTCCTTAACAAAGGGAATTTTGATTCACACAAGAGAATCCACACGGGGGAAAAGCCGTACAAGTGCCCTCACTGCGAGAAGAGCTTCAACCACAAACCCCATCTGAAGAAGCATGTGCGCATTCACACCGGAGAGAGGCCGTACCAGTGCAGCGACTGTGGGAAAACCTTTACAAACTCAACGTCTCTGAAGGTACACCACAGAACACACACCGAGGAGAAGCCGTATCAGTGCAAACACTGCGAAAAACGGTTCCGGCAGAGGTCTCAACTGATGTGCCACGAGAGGATTCACACCGGAGAGAGACCGTACCTGTGCTCCTCCTGTGGGAGAAGCTTCTCCGACCCGCAGCATTTCCGGATCCATCAGCAGCTGCACACGGGAGAAAAGCCTCACGACTGCTGCATCTGCGGCAAGAGTTTCAGTCAGATCTCAAACCTACTGAAGCACCAGAGGATCCACACGGGAGAGCGGCCGTTCAAGTGCTCTCTGTGTGACAAGACATTCGCTCGATCGGACGTGCTGAAGGTCCATGAGCGAGTGCATACGGGAGAGAAACTCTACCAGTGCTCCGTCTGCGGCCAGAGCTTCGCTTATTTAGGGGTATTTCAGAGCCACCAGAAGAAACACACGGAAGACCTTCCCTGAAATCATCAGCGCAGCTTCTGTCTTCCATTACAGATTCACTCTTTTCAACATTCCTGGTATCAACATCCGGTTTGGTGGAAATCGCGCTGAGTATTTGATATTTGAATGACCGTAAACCGTAGATTGACTGAGATTGTTTTTGTTTTCTCAGTGTAACTTTATAAAGCGACATGTAAACAAACAGAAAGGACACTGCTGTGTAAAATTTAAATATACTGAAAGAAGCAAGACTTTGAAATGAATTTTATCCTGTCAGTCCAGTTATTCCTTTAAAAACGCTGTTTTTACACAGTAAATGTTAAATGTTGGTAGATCCCCATTTTAAGGAAAATGTTAAAATGTTTAAAGTAATTTTCTCCCAGGGATGAATGATGTGTTAACGCACTCAAACAAAAATATTGAACAGGTTCACAAGTTTAAATAGCTTTGAATAAATGTATTCATTTCTTTAAGTTAAAAATTAAAATTCAAAATTCAAAATTCTTACGACCCAAAACTTTTGAGCGGCAATGTTGTAAAAGCTTTCTATTTCAGATAAAAGCTGTTATTTTGAACTTTAGGTTCATCAAAAATAATTTTTTTAACACAATACAAATGTTTGTTGAGCATCAAATCCTCATATGAGAATGATTTGTGAAGGATCATGTGACACTGAAGACTGGAGTAATGATGATAAATTCAGCTTTGATCACAGGAATAAATGACACTTTACTATATATTCACATAGAGAACAGCTGATTTACACTGGAGTCATATTTCACAATATTACTGTTTTTTGTTGTTGTATTTTTAATAAAATAAATGCACCCTTGGTGAGCAGAAGATACTTCTTTTAAAAACATTAAAAACTCTTACCGTGTGTATAATTTAAAATGAATTTGCATAGTTAAGACATGAATTGATTTGGATGTATTGAGTCAATTTGCATAAAATGAAGACGACATAGCCATTGAGGGTATGTTTTCTAAAAGTAAATATAACAGTTTGATATCCGTCTCTGTTGATCTATGAAAATCTGAAATAAAGTAATTAAAGACACGTTATATAAAGTGTTACGTTAAATGTCGATAATTTTCTAATCGAAACTATAATTTAAAGCAAAACCATAATGTGTTTCCACGAAGGCTATGTTTAGGCGAACTAACTAGTCTTCTGTTAAATCAGAAGAGAAAATATAATTGAGTCCATTTATGATTTTAAATGCCTTCGTTGTGTTCATATTTATGTTTGCAGGGAACATGTGCTGAAATGTTTATCTTGAATACACTGTAAATCACTTCAAAATAACGCATCTGCTGAATGTGATATTAATGTAATGCTCTCAGTGTTTCCATATAAAGGGAAGATGTCAGTCTTTGAGACTCTAGATCCCAGCTGTGTGTCTCCTGAAGGGCAATCAATCCATGGATCCTCCTGTTAAATACAGGGATGGAGCAGTGACCTCTGACCCCAGGTGAGACACCGTCCAGTACTGGAGACAATAGACAGACTCATACATCACCTGAACTAATTATATTGTGTACATCTTTATACAGTGTAAAGATGAATTATCATATCTTTTCTTAGTATCTCCAGCAGGGGGAGTCAGAGATCTTTGTAATGTATTTGTGTTATGCGGCAATACCTTGTGGCCGCTAGAGCTGTGCTGTTGGTTGTTGTTCGACAGTGCATAACAGTGCAGTCATGTCTCCGGTTCTTTCCATGCATGCTCTGAAACAAAACAGAATGTTATGTGTTATTATAGCATATTGATGCAGACATAACACAAATTGGTGACGAGAATAAAGTTGCCACTGCCAATATCGAGTCATCAGTCGAGAGGAAAGGATGGCTACGATCATCGGACATGTCAAGGCGTTTGACGAGGCAAGAGAGCAATGGACTACGTATGTAGAACGTTTTGAACACTTTGTGGAGGCTAATGGCATTAGTGAAGAGAAAAGAGTGCCAGTTTTTCTCAGTGTAATGGGGGCTTCGACTTATGGACTCTTACGTAGTCTCATTGCACCAGTTAAGCCCGGGACGATGGAATATGATGAGATTGTGAACACCCTCCAAGCACATTTTACTCCCAGACCCATTGTGATTGCAGAGAGGTTTAAATTTCACAAACGGAATCAAGCAGAGGGGGAAAGTGTCGCGCAATATGTGGCGGTGTTAAAGAAACTGGCGGAGCACTGTGAGTTTGGCGACAACCTAAATGATGCACTGCAAGACAGATTTGTTTGTGGCCTGAGTAGCGAGTCAATACAGAGGAAATTATTGACTGAATCGGTGCTCACATATCAAAAGGCAATTCATTAAAAATAAATGCCATGTCTCTGTCATCAGAATCGCCCAAAGAGAAATGTTATAGATGTGGAAAGTCCAACCATATCCAAAATGAGTGTTTTTACAAAGATCAACTGAGTCCTAATTGTGGAAAGAAAGGCCACATTGCACGGATGTGTAAAGGTAAAAAGACAAAGAAGAAAACGCCTACAGCTACAGAAAAAGTGGAAAATGGAAGGGACAGACAAAGAAAAGACCAATTCACAGAGTGGATGCCAATATGGAAAAGAGTGAGGAGGAGACAAATTCGGACACGGATACAGAATTGACACTACACAAAGTGACAGCAACACTGCACAATTCTCCACGGGTGAACAAAATGAAAAGTGAAACTCATTAAGTGTCATCTGTAATTAAAGTGCAACCAAAAATTGAGGAATTGCCAATTGAGATGGAAGTGGATACTGGTGCAGCGGTATCTATTATCTCGAGTGAATTGTACAGAGATAAATTGAGTCATGTTCGACTACGTCAGACGAACGTTGTTCTCAAGACGTACACAGGCAAAGTCATTTCGCCAGAAGGTATCATCAAAGTGCGTGTCAAGCTAAACAGACAAAGCGTACGCTTACCCTTACCCCTATGTTGTTACAGGAAATGCAGCTCCTCTGTTGGGACGAGAATGGCTTCGGAGAATTCGTCTAGACTGGCGTGAGATCAAAATTGTAAGAGCAGTGCATCAAGTTAATGAAGGGACATTCGACAGTCTTCTAAAAAGGTATGCCAAAGTATTCAGAGAAGATTTAGGGACATTCAATGGGTATACAGCTACCTTAAATCTGAAACTGGGAACCCAACCAAGATTTTTCCAAGCACGAGTGGTACCGTATGCCATCAAGTCAAGTCAACTTTATTTATATAGCGCTTTTTACAATGCAGATTGTTTCAAAGCAGCTTCACAGTGTTAAACAGGAAAATAATGAACAGAATTTGATTCGGCTGTACAGCCGCTCTGGAGAAAACGGTGATGTCATCAGCTCATTTCAATTATCATATATATTCAAGTAATGTAGTTGACGTAGTTCATTTAGTTTAGTAATTAAATTTATTTGGATATTTATTTGAAAAATTTAGTGTCCCCAACTGAGCAAGCCAAGCCAAAGGCGACAGTGGCAAGGAACCAAAACTCCATCAGGTGTCCTAATGGAGAAAAATAAACCTTGGGAGAAACCAGGCTCAGTCGGGGTGCCAGTTCTCCTCTGGCCAATTAACAAACAGTGTATGATTATTATTTTGGCAGCCTTACAGGTCAGAAGTCATATTAGATTGGAATATTCGAAAGATCGGAGGCATCACGCCGGAGACGGGTTTATTGAGGATGGAGTGTTGATTAAACAATTATTAAATAGGGATATTCGAAAGATCGGAGTCATGCCGGAGACGGGTTTATGAGGATGCCGTGTCGGAGAGGCAATTTCAGGGGGGAGACTAATTGACACGGTCTCTGCAGACACTTCAGGGATGCGATGGTAATGTCTGGGCGCAGGTCCACCATCTGATCTGGATACGGCCCGGATCCGGGTGACTGCGGTAAACCTCGGGATAAACAGAGACTAACATTAGCGTAGATGCCATTCTTCTTATGATGTAACGAGTACATCAGGTGTTATTCCCGGTTCCGGCAGACCTAGTTAATGCAGCCTAACAATCATTTAATTGATTTGAATAAAATATAAATTAAAAATGTTTTATGTGTATGCCATAGTAAAGAGATGTGTTTTTAGTCTAGATTTAAACTGACAGAGTGTGTCTGCTTCCCGAACAATGCTAGGAAGGCTGTTCCAGAGTTTAGGTGCTAAATAGGAAAAGGATCGACCGCCTGCAGTTGATTTTGATATTCTAGGTATTATCAACTGGCCAGAGTTTTGAGACCGCAATAGACGTGATGGAGTATAATGCGTTAAGAGCTCGCTCAAGTACTGGGGAGCTAAACCATTTAGTGCTTTGTAAGTAATTAGTAAGATATTAAAATGTATGCGATGTTTTATAGGGAGCCAGTGCAGTGTTGACAGAACCGGGCTAATATGGTCATACTTCCTGGTTCTAGTAAGAACTCGATCTGCTGCGTTTTGGACCAGCTGCAGTTTATTTATTAAGCGAGCAGTGCAACCACCCAGTAGAGCATTACAATAATCTAGCCTTGAGGTCATGAACGCATGAACTAACTGTTCAGCATTTTGCATTGAAAGCATATGCCGTAATTTAGATATATTTTTAAGATGGTAAAATGCAGTTTTACAGATGCTAGAAACGTGGCTTTCAAATGAGAGATTGGTATCAAAGAGCACACCCAGGTTCCTAACTGACGACGAGGACTTTACAGAGCAGCCATTAGATTAGATTAGATTAGATTCAACTTTATTGTCATTACACAAGTACAGGTACGAGGCAACGAAATGCAGTTTGGGTCTAACCAGAAGTGCAATAGCAGCAAGTGCAGGACATGAATATGTACTGAATAAATATAAAGATGGCTATTACTATAAATAGAATTTACAGATAGATATGTATAGAATATAATATACAGATGGATGTTGCTATAAACAGTTTGCAGATAGATATATACTGAACAGAATTTACAGATAGATATGTACTGAATATATATATACAGATGGCTATTATTGTAAACAGAATTTACAGATAGATAGATATATACTGAATGTAATATACGGATGGATATTACTATAAACAGAATTTACAGGGTAGATATGTACTGAATATATATACAGATGGATATTACTATAAACAGAATTTACAGGGTAGATATGTACTGAATATATATACAGATGGCTATTACTATAAGCAGAATTTACAGATAGATGTATATAATGATATGTTAGCTAAGATAGGCAGTATAGCAATGAACGATATAGTGCAAATGAGCATATTCTAGTTAGGTAGTAGTGCAAGATGCATATATGAACAGGTGTTACTGTAGTAACAGTCGATAGTGCAAATGAGCATATTCCAGTTAGGTAAGTAGTGCAAGATGCATATATGTACAGGGTTACTGTAATAAACAGTCGATAGTGCAAATGAGCATCCAGTAGTGCAAATAACAAGTGAAGGCAGATGTGAGGGGGAGAGGAGGGTTATCAGTATATAGGGGGAGTGGGATCAACGAGGGTTAGAGTTCAATATGGAGACAGTTCTGGGAAAAAAACTGTTCTTAAGTCTGCTGGTCCTGGTCCGGAGGCACCTGAAACGCCTACCAGAGGGCAGGAGAGAAAACAGTTTGTGGGCTGGGTGAGAGGAGTCCTTAAGGATGCTGCGAGCTCGATGCAGACAGCGTTTCCTCTGGATGTGGTCGATGGCAGGTAGTGGAGTCCCTGTGATGCGCTGGGCGGTTTTCACCACCCGCTGTAGTGCCTTGCGCTCTGCAGCAGAGCAGCTCCCATACCATACTGTAACACAGTTGGTCAGGATGCTTTCTATTGCGCAGCGATAGAAGTTCACCAGTATAGCCGAGGATAGCTGATTCTTCCTCAGTGTCCTCTGGAAGAAAAGACGCTGGTGAGCCTTCTTGACCAGGCTGGAGGTATTGGTTGTCCAGGACATGTCCGCCGAGATGTGGATCCCCAGGAACTTGAAACTGGAGACACGCTCAACAGCCGTACCATTGATGTGGATGGTGTCGTGTGTGCCTCTTGCCTCTTTCCTGAAGTCCACGATGAGTTCTTTTGTTTTGGTGGTGTTGAGGAGCAGATTATTTTCAGTGCACCATGTGGCCAGGTGCTGGATCTCCTCCCTATAGGCGGTCTCATCGTTGTTGCTGATGAGTCCAATCACCGTAGTGTCGTCCGCAAACTTGATGATGGAATTAGATCCATACACAGGCTTGCAATCGGAGGTGAAGAGGGAGTAGAGAAATGGGCTTAGCACACAGCCCTGTGGTACGCCAGTATTGAGTGTGGTGGAGGTGGAGTAGGTGGAGCCTGATCGAACATTCTGGGGTCTGTTGGTCAGGAAGTCCAATATCCAGTTGCACATTGAGGTGTTGATGCCCAGGTCTCCAAGTTTGGCTATTAACTTGGTTGGGATGACAGTGTTGAATGCTGAGCTGAAGTCAACAAACAGCATACGTGCATACGTGTTCTTATTGTCCAGATGTGTAAGCACAGAGTGCAGTGCCAAGGAGACTGCATCCTCTGTGCTCCTATTGCTACGGTAGGCAAACTGGTGTGAGTCCAATGTGGATGGTAGAGAGTCTAGTGTTAAAGACAGTATTCTAGGTTAGACAGTATTCTAGGTTACTACATGTGGAGTTTTTTTTGTCCAATAATTAAAAATTCTGTTTTTTCTGAATTAAGTTGTAGGAAATTACTAGTCATCAAATTTTTTATATCAGCTATGCATTCCATTAATCTTGTGAATTGTAAGTTTCGTCAGGGTGTGAAGAAATCAGACCCAAGGTGGAGGAAGAAATTGATCGCTTGCTGAAACAAGGAATCATCTCACCTGTGCGATTTAGTGAATGGGCAACCCTGATTGTGCCTGTAATCAAAAAGGGTGGCAATGTTAGGATCTGTGGTGATTTCAAAATAACGGTGAACCCAGCTCTGTGTGCAGAACATTATCCATTACCCCGAATTGAAGATTTATTTGCTTCACTGGCTGGGGGACAAAGATTTAGCAAACTGCCTACCTGCCTACCTCACATGCCTACCTGCAGATTCCTGTGCATGAAGATTCATGTAAATATCTTACCATCACGACTCACAAGGGGATGTTTGCATACAACAGATTACCCTTCGGCATCCCTTCGGCATCCCTTCGGCTCCATCGATATTCCAACGAATCATGGAACAAGTGCTGCAAGGGCTACCGTTTGTACATTGTTTTTTGGATGATATCCTGGTCACTGGAAAAGACAATGCTCATCACCTGTCTAACCTGGAGGCTGTGCTGAGCCGGCTGGAGAAATGCGGGCTTTGTGTTAAAAGAGAGAAGAGTGAGTTTTTCAAAACTTCATTGGAGTATTTGGGACATGTGATCGATGCATCAGGGCTTCACAAGTCCCCAGACAAACTGCGTGCCTTCGCCAAAGCACCAGCTCCTGTTAATGTTAACCAACTTCGATCCTTTCTGGGACTGGTTAACTATTATGCAAGATTTATACCGAATATGGCCACAATTCTTCACCCCCTGAATGCAATGCTGCACAAGGAGACAAAATGGAAGTGGTCTCCAGAGTGTGAGAAAGCTTTTCAAGATGCTAAAACGCAACTGTTAACACCCAGTGTGCTCACACATTATAATCCAAGACTCCCAGTTCGCTTGGCCTGTGATGCTTCACCCTATGGGGTGGGAGCTGTACTTTCACACATGATGCCGGATGGGCAAGAAAGACCCATAGCCTTTGCGTCCCGAACTCAGAGTAAATCTGAGCAGAATTATGCGCAACTAGAACGTGAAGCGCTGGGAATCATTTTTGGAGTAGGAAAGTTCCATACTTATTTATATGGACGTTACTTCACATTACTTACAGACCATCGTCCACTTACCACCATACTCCATCCGAACAAAGCAACTCTATCTATGGCTGCTGCAAGATTTCAGAGGTGGGCTCTTCTGCTGGCTGCACATAACTACTCAATCCAATATAGAAGTGCTAATGACCATGGTAATGCTGATGCGTTATCGGGATTGCCACTGCCTGTACAGCACAGTGACAGGAAAGATACAGTGGACACTTACCTCGTAAACAAAATGGAGGCACTTCCAGTGTGTAACAGCGACATCAGTAAAGGAACCAGAGCAGATCCAATTCTCTGTTGTGTGAAGGAGATGGCATCCACTGGTTCATTTCCATCTACCAAAGATTCAGAAAAGATACTAAAACCATATCTTACGAGGAAGGAGGAACTCTCACTGACACAGGACTGTCTGATGTGGGGACAGCGAGTCATCGTTCCATCGAAGTGAGACAACGAGTGTTGGAGGACTTACACACAGGACACCCAGGTGTAGTAAAAATGAAGGCACGTAAAAAATCTAGCACGTAGCTACATCTGGTGGCCAAATATTGATTCTCAAATTGAAGAAAAATCTAAGACCTGTATGTCCTGTCAACAACAGCAAAAATCTCCATGTCTCTCACCTCTACACCCCTGGGCATGGCCAGAAGCTCCGTGGCAGTGGATCCATATAGATTTTGCTGGACCATTTGAAGGACGAATGTTTCTGGTAGTTGTTGATGCACACTCAAAATGGCCAGAAGTTCATGTGATGGATTCAACAACTTCATCCAGTCGCTACGGCATACCTGAAACGTTAGTGAGCGACAATGGCCCACAGTTTACTTCAGAGGAGTTTGGAAGTTTCCTGAAAACAAATGGTGTTAAACATGTGCGCTCGGCACCATTCCATCCAGCCACGAACGACCTGGCTGAGCGTTTCGTTCAGACCTTTAAACACTCGCTGAAAGCATCTAAAGAACCAGTACCCTTACAGCAGAGATTAGACTCCTTTTTGCTACAGTACAGAAATACTCCACATAGCACAACAAAAGAAACACCTGCTATGCTATTCCTGTATCGCAGATTAAGGACACGGCTGGATCTACTGAAACCAAGTGTGAAACGGATTGTGGAGCGGGCACAAGAAGTTCAATGTTCTTACCGTGCTCTTCATGCAAAACAAAGAGACTTCAGTGTAGGTGATTCGGTGCTGGTAAGGGATTATCGACGGGGAGAGGAGAAGTGAAAAACCGGTACTGTTTCTTCTCAGTCAGGGCCAGTATCGTACACCGTTCAAGGTGGACAGTTCACAAAGCTGGAAAAGACATGCAGATCAAATGTTAGACTGTCATCCAGAAATTGCAAAAAACACAGAAACACTGCCAGAAGAGAACAATACATCACAAACATTGGGTGATCAGGGACAAGAACTGTCTTTAACATCTAACGACATCGAACCTAAGGTTCTAGATCAGCATGTAACCAAATTTGTTGAACCAGCCATTGTTTCTACCCCAAATGTGAGAAGATTTCCTGTCAGAACCCGTAAACCACCTAACAGGCTTGATCTGTAAAATGTGTACATGTCATGTACACAGAAGAATGTGTTAAAGGTGTTGCATATTGTTAAAGTGAATAGTTAAGGTAACATTTAGTGAACTACTAATTGTAACCTGACTTATTCCTTAAGTTGAGTTGATGTTATTAAGTTAAAAGGAAAAACGGGGTGGACTCAATTAAAGAAGGAGGAGATGTAATGTATTTGTGTTATACGACAATACCTTGCGGCCGCTAGAGGGCACCCCCGTGCTGTTGGTTGTTGTTCGTTGCAGTGTGCCGAGTAAAACAGTGCATAACAGTGCAGTCATGTCTCCGGTTCTTTCCATGCATGCTCTGAAACAAAACCGAATGTTATGTGTTATTATAGCATATTGATGCAGACATAACAATCTCCAGATCCCAGCTGTGTGTCTCTGAAGAGCAATCAATCCATGGATCCTCTTGTTAAATTCAGGGATGAAGCAGTGACCTCTGACCCCAGGTGAGATATAATCCAGTACAGGAGACATTAGACAGACTCGTACATCACCACAGATCATCTGAACTAATTGTATTGTGTTAATTACAGTGTAAAGATGTGTATGAATTATTATAATCCATTTACTAATATATATATATATATATATATATATATATATATATATATATATATATATATATATACTGAGCTTGACAGCTTTTTTGCTCACAAGCCACTGTGGCTACTACTAAGTTACTAGTCACTCAGCATTTTAACTGGCCAAAATGTTTTGTTGGGAAATCTATAAGTAAATGACCACTGTACACACACAAATCAAGTCTATATGAAATGTAAAACATGACAGGTCATCAAATAGCTCTGATAAAGCTCCTTAAGACAGAGAAGAAACACTAACAGTTGCTTGTCTGAAAAAAAAATTGTTGTAAAAATACTTTATTCTCAAGCAATATTCTTATCAGTGTTCTATCAGCTATGACATATGTATGAGACCATACAGTAACCTAGTGAAATACATATCCATATTTTCATGTGAGAGTTTATTTTATTAAATATCAAAGACCTAAAAGGTGTCCATCATACCTGAGACCCAGATGAACACTTAACAGCTGGTTTTATGACTGTACATCATTCTCTTCAAGATCTATTCAGTCAATCTGGATTGGACTTGTTTGTTCAGCACATCCCACAGATGCTCGATTGGATTGAGATCTGGGAAATTTGGAGGCCAAGTCAACACCTCAAACTCGTTGTGCTCCTCAAACCATTCCTGAACCATTTGTGTTTTGTGGCAGGAGCATTATCCTGCTGAAAGAGCCACAGCCACCAGGGAATACCGTTTCCATAAAAGGCTGTACATGGTCTCAACAATGGTTAGGTAGGTGGTACGTGTCAAAGTAACATCCACATGGATGGCAGGACCCAAGGTTTCCCAGCAGAACATTGCCCAAAGCATCACACTGCCTCCGCCGGCTTGCCTTCTTCCCATAGTGCATCCTGGTGCCATGTGTTCCCCAGGTAAGCCACGCACACGCACCCGGCCATCCACGTGATGTAAAAGAACACGTGATTCATCAGACCAGGCCACCTTCTTCCATTGCTCCGTGGTCCAGTTCTGATGCTCACGTACCACTGTTGGTGCTTTCGGAGGTGGACAGGGGTCAGCATGGGCACCCTGACTGGTCACCGGCTATGCAGCCCCATACACAACAAACTGAGATGCACTGTGTATTCCGACACCTTTCTATCAGAACCAGCATTAACTTCTGGAGCAATTTGAGCTCCAGTAGCTCGTCTGTTTGATCGGACCACACGGGCCAGCCTTCGCTCCCCACGTGCATCAATGAGCCTCTGTATTGCTTGATCGATGACATTCATTGCATGATGAATAATAACCACTGATTTGGAGTCATCAGGATATAGGGGAAGTAGAGCTGAGATTGCAGGGGTGAGCTCATTTGGTTGCAGCTGATTGGCATGAAAGGCTGGTCAGGAAATGTGTTCTACAGGTTAATCATCCAGGACACAGTTAGATACTGCAATTTCATTGTAATCCGTCTCACAACATCACTGAAATTACCATTAACTATTCACCTGAACAGTATATGATGTTGGTATCATTGTAATCCTTGACCATCAAAACACATGGCTAGACATTTTCTGTGTTATCATGTTTGGTTCAGGAGATATAATACAAAATACATAATTTGGTTATGGCGTTTTTGCGATGGCTCCATTTCTGAAAATGTTCAGGGCCCTAAACTGTACAAGTGTACCAAGTTTCATGCTTTTATGAAAAAGTGAACATTATTTTCACATATCAATTTTTTCTTTCAATTTAAATCTATGGACAGAGGTTTAGTAATGGAATGTAACTTTGACTTTAACTTTTTTTAAATTAACTTTAAATGGAAGAAACTGAAATGTAAGATTATACAGGAAATTCAAGCTTGACATCTGTATGATTTAGTATGTTATTTACATTTTGATTTTATTCATACATTAAATCGTAATTTTTTTTATTGTTTCATCAGTGTGTATAGAGACGATCAGACTGGAGACCAGGATTATCCTCAACCAGTGGATGATGAACTCCAGAGAGTCAAAGACCAGCACAAAACCATCATGAAGAACAAGTAGAGTTTGTCATCAGCTCTTCAATCCTCAAACTGTGTCTTAAAAGAGCTGGTCCTGAGTAACAATGACCTACAGGATTCAGGAGTGAAGCTGCTATCGGGTGGACTGAAAAGTCCAAACTGTCAGCTGGAGATACTGAGGTTTGACTTTCACATTCAGTGTCATTAATTTTCAAAGGAAAGTAAACGAAGCAATGTCAAGTCATTATTATTTGCATTGTGATTTTCATAATCCAAGTGCTTTCCAAGCTGCTTTACTGAAAATTGAGCCTTAATGTCTTAAAGCCAGAGTGAGTTGCCAAAGGTGAAAAGAACCGTTAGATGTTTAGGTAGTCGAGACACACACACACACACGGAAATACACATGTATACATACACACACACACACACACACACACACATATACACCCACACTTGCACACATACATACACACATTTACACTCACACACATACATACACACACATATACACAACCACCCACCCACCCACACAATTTGCACTGCACCATCAGACACAGACCAATACCGACAGCCACCAGATTACAGCACTTTACTTCTCAGATTTTCTAATTCAGATTCAGCATGGTCAGTCTGCAAAAACAACCTCAGATAGATGCCAACAAACTCCGACAGGGGTAACACTCTGATCCGGCAAACCTCGATGAAGTGTCTATTGACATCTGTCGGTGCAGTGTAAATTGGCCTATACATACAGACACACACTCTTTATCAATAGATGAATCAAAGTATATTTAAAACATCAACAAGTAAAATATCACAGTGAAACGCAGAGAGAAACACCATAATTCATAGAAATGTAAATGTGAACGGCTGGAGGACTGCATGTAAAATTACATTTCTGAAGTGTTTGTTATTAAATTACTGTTGATATATTTGATCGAGTTGCATTACTGCTGATGTTTGAAAATCCAGTGTGTTTTGATGTGGTTAATATAGAAATATGACATTTGAGTGAGATATATAAAAATAACTCTTGTATAAATTCACACTATGACTGACATTCACTCAACGTTTGAGTTTTGTTGTTTTGATGTTTGTTTTTGTAGATGATGAGACTATTTTGAACCATATGTAGGTTGTCTGGCTGTATGGTGACAGAGGAAGGCTGTGGTTATGTGTCTTCAGCTCTGAGTTCAAACCCCTCACACCTGAGAGAGCTGGATCTGAGCTACAATCACCCAGGAGATTCAGGTGTCAAGATGCTCTCTGACAAACTGAAGGATCCAAACTGCTCACTGCAGATACTCAAGTATGTCATACACTAATACTGACAAACTGAATGTGTGTGTGCATATTTCACATCTACAATATGTGTTTGTGTTTATAGTGTGGATCATAGTGGAAAGATCAGTATGACAGTAGGACTACGAAAGTGTATGTATACACACACACACACGCACACACACACTAGTAAACCTACCTATTCAAGGAAACGTTCTACATTTTTACATTTTCAAACATCACTTAGTCTGATGTATAAGCTGGTTTCTTCATGGGGACCAAAAAATGTCCCCACAAGGTCGAAATATTATGGTATTACTATTGTTGTGGAGACATTTTGTACAAATAAAGAGTTTACAAATAAGGACATCCCCAAAAGATAGTTTTGGAGATTTTTGACAGGTTTAGCTCATTTGTGTGTACAAATTTATCACCAAAATGTGGTTATGTACACACACACACACACACACACTTGCACACGTTATATATGTTTCTCTATTCTTGAATTCAGATGCCTGTGATCTCACACTGGATCCAAACACGGCAAACACTCGCCTCATTCTGTCTGATGAGAACAGGAAGCTGACATATGTGAAAGAGCATCAGTCGTATCCTGACCATCCAGAGAGATTTAATAAGGAGATTCAGGTTCTGTGTGGAGAGAGTCTGACTGGACACTGTTACTGGGAGGCTGAATGGTACGGATGTGCTGAAATATCAGTGACATATAAAGGAATCAACAGGAAAGGAGTGAGTGACAGTGTGTTTGGATGGAATGACAAATCCTGGAGTCTGGACTGCTCTAGTTACAGATTCACTGTCCGTCACAATAAGAACTTCACTCACACACCTGCCGTTCCTTCATCCTCTAATAGAGTAGGAGTGTATGTGGATGTGTCAGCCGGCACTCTGTCATTCTACAGCATCTCTGACACACACACACTGACACACTTACACACACTCTACACCACATTCACTGAACCCCTCTATGCTGGATTTAGGGTGGATTGTGAATCTCCAGTTAACTCTTCAGTGTCTCTGTGTCAGATTAAAACACACACACACACACTTTTAAATCCTCCATATGCACACAAAGTCATGAAATCTCACAACATTCACAACGTCATCCAGAAGTCAGAAATCTAGATCAAACACATAACTATTCTGAATATTAAAAAAAAGAGTAATAAGGTTGCTTTAATATTTTTTTATTTTAAACTGATCATAACATTTAATAAAAGTACATTTGTAATTCATTTAATTATGAACCCGTTTATTAATCATTGATGTGAACAGACGACAGTGTGAAATATTGTTGCAAGCAGCAATTAAAGGGACCAAACACAAAAGGGGCATAATGAGTTATGCAAGCATGGCTGAGAACATCAGACCAACTGCATCAATTATATTTTTAGATGATTTTATTCAAAACGGCTGAAAATCATGAATACAATTAATAATGTAATTATATTGTTTATCAATTTTGGTCAATAGGTGACCCTGTTACCAAATTGATGTGGAGTAGTTAGTGTAAGGTAAAAATGACACAGTTTGGTCTAGGAGGAATTTGGAAAAGTAGGTTTTTAACAAAATTCAGAATGTAAATTCATAACGTTTGACCACCTATCTATTATGGTGTGTGCAGGCAGGTAGACGAAGAGAGAGAAGATTAAGGTTCCAACACCAAGTTTACTTACAATCCAAAAAGGTAGAAGAAATACACACACATAGGTATAAACGGGACCGGACAAAGAGAGACTGTGAGGGTACAACTTATAAAGCAAACACAAACTAGATGATAATCAAACACAGCTGAAACACAGAACTCATAATTAAGGTAACCAAGGAGACAAACAAGTGTCAGGAATCAGAACAAGGAAGACACGTGACAAATCAAAACAAACTGAAAGTCCATGAAAACTAAACACACTGAACATAATGGTGACACTATGGCTTAATTGATATCATTGTTCTCTGTATTACTCCAGGAATCTATCAAAACTATTTTCATTACCTCTTTTTTATATTTTGTTGTATGAATATCTGAACAAAAAAAACTCTGCTTTTAAACAACAACAAACATTTTATTCTAGCTTCATGCATTCTCTTTTGTCAATACTTTAATGTGGGAAAGTTTCATAAAGAAACATTTTGAACATAAGGCTGAGAAAATCGTTTTTTTTTCCCTCAAAGACTACAACGTGCATAAGCAATGCTTCTATTTTTCATACTGATTTCATACTGTTACAGAAGCTGTGTAATAGCGCCCCCTACCATATAACAGTGAAAACATGATCCTAATAGGTCCTGTTTTCTAAAAACATAAAATGTGACTGGTTATTAAAGGTAGGGTAGGCAATTTCAGAGAGGCTAGCAATAGCTAGCTAGCTTTGGAAGCATTAGATCCCACCCTCCCCTCAGAGCATCTCCAAAGCCATGCCTCCTTCAAAACATATGAATGCACCCTGCAGAGTCTGCAACGCGTCAGGAGAGCTGCCGTTAAACTACTTCATGTCTCAAAGCACTAACAATAATAATGAACATAAACAACTTACAGAGCTCTGACTTGTACCCCCTGACTGCTGCATATTCATTTTGCCGTTGATAATGTTGCCAGAGAAATACATAAGTCAGAATCTGTGACGTGAACAGCTCCAGGTAGAACGTCACGGGTTACAACATGGCTTGAACGCAGCATAAGCTGGTTATTTTGGTTCAGGAGGAACTGTAAAAGGTGGCTGCTGTTTGTTTGTGGTGCTCAGTGACTGTCTGTTATAACTCTGCGTAGCCTTATGGAACGCGCTGATGATGTGTGATGTCTGCGCGAGCAGGTGCGCAGAGGTATGGAAATACATTTGCTGACAGGCAAATAGGACATATAATTTCATTCTGACCGAATTTAATGATTGGACATACATTTTTTGGTCCTAAGACTTCCAAAGAAGATATGTGTACATTTTTCATATCCTTGAACTCCAGTGAACTCAACCAAGATGGCTGATTTCCTTTTAAGGTTCTAAGAGTAGAACCACAGTTCTTTGTGTCTTTGAGCACACACACACACATAAACACACACACTCCTGCTCCTTCTCATGGGTAGACACACTCACATAAATATCAAACAATTACTGTACATATACAGTATAAGGCATTTATTAGAAACAGCAATAAATAACAACATTGCATGCAATGCATTATATTCAATACATTGGCTAAATATGTGTAAACAAAAGGCACCTACAATAGACAAGGAGGCAGGGTAATTGCATTTATTTGATATTATACAACAATGTGAAGAGAGTTTCAACCAATATAACAAAAAGTGTCAGCCGGCACTCTGTCCTTCTACAGCATCTCTGACAGACACACTCACACACTTACACACATTCACTGAACCCCTCTGTGCTGGATTTAGGGTTAAAATGAACTCTTCAGTGTCTCTGAAGATTAGGCTATAATTAATGTTATTTATTAATTTATCATGTATAAATATTAATCATATATATGCATAATAAATGATGACCCTATTTGTAATATACAATTTATGGCATTTTAAAATATTTCTGCTCACATCTATTTTAAAATACTCCAGATACTCAGTGTAGGAGCTAAATCTAATACTTTAAGCTACTGAGTTGTTTGGTCCTGGAGTAACTAGGTTGACTCTTGCTTTGGTGTTACGTTGTTTACTTCATCCATAAGAAACGAGAAGACCATTGTTCTGTTGCATCACCATACACAGTTTATTGGCTTCACAAACACCACCGTGCATAATGTCCAATTTTAGTATTCAATACTTACATTACCGCTTTTGCTGTTGCGGTCAAAATCTTTTTGCACTTCCAGTTCAAAACACATCATAAGGATGCTATCTACATCATAAGGAAGGCTACCTATATACATTGATATCTTGGTAATGTTCACAGCACCACTCAGTGGTCAAAATGAGAATAACACATCACCTTTTCAAACACATTTTGGCTTCTACGTACCAACCCCTAATTATTAATGGTAAACAAACCTAACAATTCTAATACAATGAATAAGGAGCCAAAAACATTACCATACACCCAGTCAAAAACTGTTATTTACACTTCATGTAATAGACAAAGTTTTGTTATTGGTCTTTCAATGATGCTGGTTTTAGTCTGCAACCTCACAGAACGCACCAGGCCATGCTTATCTGGAAAAACCTCTATGACCTTGCCAAGAGCCCAGGAACCACGAGGAGCTGATGAGTCCATGATCCCCACAATGTCTCCAAAAAACAAACTCCTTTTCTTCTGATTCCACTTTTGTCTCTCTTGAAGCAAAGGCAGGTACTCCCGTAGCCATCTTTTCCAGAACAAATCTGAAAGGTATTGCACCTGTCTTCATCGTCTTCTCACATAATGGTCATGAGGTTCAAACACACCAGGTGGTAAAGCTGGTTTCCATTTTAAGAGAAGAAGATGATTGGGCGTGAGAGACTCCAGATCATTAGGATTGGCCGATAGCTTGGTAATTGGTCGATCATTCAAAATGGATTCCACTTTGCAGAAAACTGTGTGAAGTCCATCATCATCTAACCTTTGCTGATGTAGAACAGAGCTGAGAACCTTTTTTACAGAGCGTATCATTCTTTCCCATATACCACCATGGTGTGAACCTGCTGGTGGATTAAAGTTCCAACGAATTCCAACCTGTTACAATACTCCTTGAATTGTATCATGATTTAACGTAGCAAGAGCCTCCTTCAGTTCTCTTTGTGCTCCAATAAAGTTAGTACCATTATCCAATCTTAAATGTACCACTTGTCCTCTTCTGCTAATGAAACGTTGTAATGCATTAATACATGCATCCGTTTCCAGTGAACTTGCTACCTCAAGATGTATTGCCCTGCTTGCCATACAGGTGAATACTACTCCATATCTTTTACAAGATACTCTTCCTTTCTTTACTTCCACTGGTCCGAAGTAATCTACTCCGGTGTTGGTAAATGGTGGTAGATCGGGAAGGATCCTCTCCTTTGGAAGATCTGCCATTTTTTGTTCAGCTGCTCTTCTATTATGGCATCTACAAACGCCACACCCAGAAATGATCTTCCGGACAGCTGAGTGGGAGTTAGTAATCCAAAATTTCCATCTAAATGTAGATAACGTATGGCTTCGTCCACCATGACCCAGACTTTCATGTACATGTTTCAGAATAAGCATAGAAATATGCTGATCTTTACCAAGTATAAGCGGATGCTTGACCTCTTCAGGCATAGCTGCTTTCCTCAGTCTTCCTCCAACTCTTAACAGTCCATCGTCCAAAAATGGATCCAACTGATGAATAGGATTTTGCCGACACTTTCCCAGATGAAAGAGCAGAAATTTCCTCACTGAATTTATTTTGCTGGCAATAACGAATGATGGCTTCCTCTGTTCCCAATAGATCATCTAGTGTCAAAACAAGACTCTTAGGCGTCGCTGTAACTCTTGATTCCTTAGACTGTACACCACTATCCTGATTGTTTTTTGGATGACCAGCATTTGTAGCCTTCTGCTTCTTTCCCAAGCAAATTCTTTCCAACAAGATAATTTTCAACCTGAGAAACTAAGCCACCGCTACTTTGGAGACTTTCTGAAGAATCCTACTGACCAACTAATTGGTTACTTTTCTGAGTGGAGGAGGCTCAATCTTTATTCCTCTTGAAGCGTCATCAGCTGGATTGTCCTTAGAACTGACATATCTCCATTGTGAGGGTTCAATGGTTTCTCTAATAGTTGCAATCCTGTTAGCTACGAATGTATGAAAATGCTTGTCTTTGTTGTTGAGGTACTTTAGTACTGCTGTACTGTCGGTCCAGAAGACTGAATCTTCCAACTGGATATTCAATTCTTCTTTCAGCATTGCATCTACTTTGGTAGCAAGCACAGCTGCTGTCAACTCCAGACGGGGAATGGTTACAGCCTTCAATGGTGTCACTCTGGCTTTATTAATTGGAAAGACAATGTGAATGCGTTTCTCATGATTTAACATTCTGATGTATGTTACTGTGCCATATCCATTCATACTGGCATCAGCAAAATGGTGTAGTTGAACATACCTAAGCTCTCCAAAATCCCCAGGCTTAATACACCTGTCCACAGTGAATGCAGCTAGCAACTCCAGAACCTCCAACCATCTCTTCCACTGGCATATGTTCTGTGGTATAGCATCATCCCATCTACAACCTCTCCTGCAGAGTTCTTGTTGCATCATCTTAGCAGACAACATGACTGGAGCCAGGAACCCCAGAGGATCATACACGGAACTGGTGATCGAAAGCATGCCACGTCTGGTAAAAGACTGCTGTCGAGTGGAAGTTTATCTATGTCTAAATCTAACTCCTTCAGGTTTTTGGCCCTTTGATCTACTGAAGCAGTTTGCAATACTGCACGACTATTACTGATCCATTTTAACAATATGAATCCCCCTTTCTGACACAGTGCAATGAGAGCCTTCATCGTCTTTATAGCTTCCTCTTCCGTAACTGAACTCTGCAAGCAATCATCCACATAGAAATTTTGCTTGACAGATTGAATCACATGAGCTATAAACTCAAACTGATTTACGGATTTTCCTTAGTTGTCAGTTATAATCATCAAAATGAAAAGAAATAAACATTTGAAATATATCAGTCTGTGTGTAATGAATGAATATAATATACAAGTTTCACGTTTTGAATGGAATTAGTGAAATAAATCAACTTTTTGATGATATTCTAATTATATGACCAGCTCTTGTATATACAGCACTGTGCAAAAGTCTTAGGCACGTTGGTATTTTCACACTAAAAATGTTTTTAAGCCAGTTATTTATATCTTTTACTGTAGTGTGTCAGTAGGAAATATCAGTTTACATTTCCAAACATTAATTTTGCAATTCATTGTAATAATGTGAGATTTATTTATTTTTTTATGCACAAGAAGTCTAATAGCAGCCGGTCGGATCTGATCTCACCATCATCGAGTCTGTCTGTGATTACATGAAGAAACAGAAAAAACTGAGACAGACTAAATCCAGAAGAACTGAGGCGACGTCTCCCAGACACTTCACCACAGTCCTGTGAAAAGTTTAGGCACTTGTCAGAATGCTTTAAAGTGAGAATGCTGTCAAAAATAATAACATAAATAGCTTTTATTTATGAATTAGCTAAATCAAATCGATATTTGGGGTGACCACCCTTTGCGTTTAAAACGGCTTTTGTCACCTGCATCTGTTCCTACACCTATTCATGGAGTTTTGCAGGAAGGTTTCCTCAAGTGTCTGGGAGACGTTGCCTCAGATTTCATGTAATCACAGACAGACTCAATGAAGATGAAGATGAGAGACTATTGTCAGACTCTTTATGCATACAAAAATCTCACTGGATTATTAAAATTAATGGCAATTAATTTATAAATGTAAACTGATATTTCCTACTGACACACTACAGCTAAAGATATAAATAACTGGCTTAAACCCACTTTTTGTGTGTAAAAATACTAGCGAGCCTAAGACTTTTGCACAGTACTGTATATATATACATTATTTTTTATTATTTGATAGGAAATGAACAGCGACACAATAAGGTTCTGAAATTGCTGTAATTGTGTGATCACTTTGCAGTCAAGTCAACTTTATTTATATAGCTCTTTTTACAATGCAGATTGTTTCAAAGCAGCTTCACAGTGTTAAACAGGAAAATAATGAACAGAATTTGATTGGGCTGTACAGCCGCTCTGGAGAAAACGGTGATGTCATCAGCTCATTTCAATTATCATATATATTCAAGTAATGTAGTTGATATAATTTAGTTTAGTAATTACATTTATTTGGATATTTATTTTTCAAAATGTATTGTCCCCAACTGAGCAAGCCAAAGGCGACAGTGGCAAGGAACCAAAACTTATAGAAGGTTGTGATAGACCCAAATCATCACTGCTGCATCGCTGCATTTTTCCAGTTGTCAAACATGTTAATGTAGTGATTACTTCCATTTCTGGCGCGATGGCATTTCTGCGCTGTGTCTGAGATGTTAGCTTGTCTCTAATAAGATCGGTCACAAACATAATCCCTGCACAATCTAATGTGTAATATCTTATTAACTCACTCATGCATTGAGTGCAAAACATTTCTTCTCCCTCTTTGCGTTTCGTCCATTTGCTCTGCTGCTAAAGAAATTCTTAAGCCTCTTAAAAATTCTCATCCATACTCCTAACACTTTTGAACCTTAAGACCTTTTTTAAGGGTTAAGATGCTTTCTCAATTACTTTCTTCTTTATTAGGATTTTTTCTTTAATTTTAAGAGGAAACGCCCACCTTTCTAAGAATTTTCTCAGAATTTTGTCACTAGGGTCTACTCTTTGCGGGCCCTGTTCAATTAGAAAAGAAAATATATGTTTTAGTCCATTTCATTTATGATTTATTGATGCCTTCGTTGTGTTCATATCATTGATGTTCGCAGGGAACATGTGCTGAAATGTTTAGCTTGAATTCACTGTAAATCACTTCAAAATAACGCATGTGATATAAATGTAATGCTCTCAGTGTTTCCATATAAAGGGAGTGCAGCGTCTCCAGAACCCAGCAGTGAGTCTCTGAGGAGTGACAGATCCATGAATAATCCCACAAATCCTGGGGATGGCTTTAGTGACCTCTGACCCCAGGTGAGACACTGTCCAGTACTGGAGACAGTAGACAGACTCATACAACATCACATATGATCTAAACTAATTATTTAGTTTTAATTACAGTGTAAAGACGTGGATTAATTATCGTATCTTTTCTTAGTATCTCCAGCTGTGTGTCTCTGAAGAGCAATCAATCCATGGATCCTCCTCTTAAATTCAGGGATGAAGCAGTGACCTCTGACCCCACGTGAGATATAATCCAGTACTGGAGACATTAGACAGACTCGTACAACATCACAGATCATCTCAACTAATTCTATTGTGTTAATTACAGTGTAAATATGAATTATCATGTCTTTTCTTAGTATCTCCAGCAGGGGGAGTCAGAGATCTTCATCTCCAGATCCAAGTTGTGTGTCTCTGAAGAGCAATCAATCCATGGATCCTCCTCTTAAATTCAGTGACAGATCCATGACCGCTGACCCCAGGTGATTATCAGCATGCGTTTAGCGATTTAACTACTCTAGTGAAATTAGTGTGAGACATTTATTTATAATAAAATAAGTGCACAATGTCAACGTTTACTTATATAGCAACATAAATCTAATGAAATATAGTACAAATATGTACAGGCCTAAAACCAAAATTAGTAGTTGTAATGTCAGGAAAGCCATTACAGTATTTTCTGAAAAACAAGTCACACCTGACAATAAGTCATGTGTCAAAATTGCATTTTTGAGAGAAACATAGATAAGTTGAATCTGTGCACGTCACATTTTATTATTGCAGATATAAAGTGACTCTACAGATGACAATAATGTCATTATTCAGCTCAAGTTTTGTTCTATTGTCCCGATATTTAATAATTTTTCCATTATCGGATATAATATCGGCTCCACTAATAAATGGCGCCATCTGCATCTGAAGGGAGACGAGTAAACAATGGATTTCCACAGGTTTGCTTTGCTTTAAGCCATGTAATCCATCAAGTCATGCCCCAATAAAGATGTAACTTTACATTAATTAAATAGAACAGCCATGAATGAGTGTCATTTATTTATAATCTTTATTTGAAAACATTAGACTTTATCAATTTATTTTGCCTACTGTTGATATTAGTGTTGTTGCTGCTGTTGTTGTTATAAAACAATTATGCAATTAGACATGTGCATGTACGGTAATACGATATATCACAATAATGAACATGCATGGTATTACTATCGTGAGAAATTCAAAATACTGTGAATAATTATTTATTACAAATTAATAAGAATTTTTAGAATTCATTTTGAGAATACTTGTCCATCAACCGTTTAACTGTATTTTTTAATGGACCTGAGCTAACATTAACTGACAGTGATCAGTTGTATTATTTAAACTATTGTTAACAAAGACTAATAACTTCTGTAACAATCGATAATGGTAGTTAACACATGAACTAATGTAAACTAACGAAACCTTATTGTAAAGTGTTACCTATTGTACCATTTGTTTACTTTATACATTTTTGTGTATTGCTTTTATTGAATTTAAATGTTATTGTTGTCAAGTTATTTTTGTCATAAGAAAAAAGTTATTAAACCAGTTATAGTATGACAACCCTTTTTTGCAACTTATTTCAGTATTGTGATAATATCGTATACTAAAATCTTCAGCAATTATTGTGACATGAAAATTTGATACTGTCTCATGACAAGATCCAATGTTTTCATTGTTGTAATATGAAGATGAAATTTAACATGAAAGAATACTAACTTCCAACACTTGTTTTTAAGATGACAGTATTGACAAAAGTGATATTAAATAAAACTGTTTGTTCAGTGCTGTTGTTATCACTGTGTGAAGTAAAACAATACATAAATATTGGTTATGCATATTGGTTATCAGCCACATAAGCAAGCAATAATCTATATCTGTATCGTTATAAAAAAATATATATTGGTCTATCTCTATTTTAAACCCCAACTAGAACAACTAGCAGACCACAATTTCAACATAAATTATATTCCAGAAAATATGTTGTACTTTAATGTACAAATGTTATATATAACAGGCATCTGTTAAACTAACACTTAAATGTGTTGTTCCTTGCATGTTTTATTCACAAACATGTTTTTATGTTTATATTTTGTTACCATTCAGAGATGATCAGACTGAAGACCAAGATTCTCCACAGCAAGTAGATGATATTGTACAGAGAGTCAAACACAGACTCAAAACCAGCATGAAGAAAAAGTATGAGAGATTATTTGAGGGACTGAGCCAATCAGGATGTAGATTTCATGTTTGTGCTTCCATTTCGAGAGCTGAACTTGATCCGAGATTATCAGTACAGTCTTCACAGACTTCTGCTGGACTTTCATCCTGAACTTCAGGATCTGGACTCAAAGATTTATGAGGAGTGTAAAGTTGTGCTCATCGTGGATGGTCTGGATGAAAGCAGAATGACACTGATGTTTTCAGACACTCAGGAAGTTTCTGATGTGACTGAGACTTCATCAGTGGGTGTGTTGATGTCAAACCTCATGAAAGGAGAACTGCTTCCCTCGGCTCTCATCTGGATCACCTCCAGACCGGCAGCAGCCAATCAGATCCCCTCCAAATACATCAGCCGTCTGACAGAAATTCAGGGATTCAATGAGCCTCAGAAGGAGGAATATTTCAGGAAGAGAATCAGTGACGAGCATCAAGCCAGCAGAATCATCTCACACATCAGAAGAGCAAGAAGCCTCCACATCATGTGCCACATACCCGTCTTCTGCTGGATCTCATCCACTGTGCTTCAAAAGCTCCTGAAAGAAGATCTGAGTGCAGAAATCCCTCAAACTCTGACTGAAATGTACATCCACTTCCTGCTGATTCAGATCAATATGAGGAATCAGAAGTATGAAGAGAGAGATCCAGAGAAACTCCTGCAGTCCAACAGAGAAGTGATTGTGAAACTTGCTGAAGTGGCTTTCAAACAGCTGATGAAGGGCAATGTGATGTTCTATGAGGAGGACCTGAGAGAGAGCGGCATAGACATCACTGACGCATCAGTGTATTCTGGGATTTGCACTAAGATCTTTAAGGAGGAATCTGTGATTCATCAGAGGAAAGTCTACAGCTTCATTCATCTGAGCATTCAGGAGTTTCTCGCTGCTTTCCATGTGTTTTACTCACATGTGATCAACAAGGAGTTACTGCAGTTTCTTAAAGTATCTATGTGTGTGCTTCTAAAAACAGCAGTAAATAAATCTCTCAAGAGTAAAAATGGCCAGCTGGATCTGTTCCTGCGGTTCCTGCTGGGCGTCTCACTGGAGTCCAATCAGAGACTCTTACAGGATCTACTGACACACACAGAGAACAGCTCAGAGAGCATCAGGAGAATTAAAGAATACATTAAAAAGGAGATCAAGGAACATGATCATTTCTCAACTGAAAGATCCATCAATCTGTTCCTCTGTCTGCTGGAAGTGAAAGATCAGACTCTGTCCAGAGAGATTCAGGAGTTTGTGAAATCAGACAAACACTCAGAGAAGAAACTCTCTCCTGCTCACTGCTCAACAATCGCCTACATGATTCAGATCTCAGAGGAGGTGCTGGATGAGCTGGACCTCAAGAAATACAACACATCAGATGAGGGGAGAAGAAGACTGATACCAGCTGTGATCAACTGCAGAAAAGCCCAGTGAGTGTTTAACAGCTACATATTCATGTGTTTAATAACAACTACTACTCTTTTAAAATTAAAATAACTATGATCATTACGCTTAAATAAGAAAGTTGTTCAACTAATGTTCAAGCTGTAGTCTATGTAAACAGATTAAACTTGTCTGGCAGACGTCCTTTTCCGGTCCCATCTCCAACTCTTCTCCCCTATCTTGCTTGGCTTCTCATTCAACTGAATGAGAGTCGGTAATTACTGTTGAAGAATTTTTTTCTGCTGAAGTTAACGGTAAAAAGTAAAAATAGCACAAATAGCACAGATGTATACAGCAAAGAGTCTGAGCCTGTGAGACTAACCACAAGGATGACAAATCATTCAGAAGTTTAGAATAAGTAAATATGTTAATGTGAAAAGACTCTTGACTACAGGGATTAGTGGGTTTATAAAAGTCTAAACCTATTTACAGAGGAGCTAAAGGTAAAAACAGTGAAGAAGTAGCAAATTATGTGCAAAAACTTCTTCTTCCAAACTGATTCTTGTATGTGCTGACACGAGGACAGTCCAACAGTCCAAACTGTATAAATTAACAGATACTGTAACAGATACAAAATGCTGGAGAATACAAGAGAGCACAGAAGGAGAACGGAAATCTAAGGAGGATAATGAGTGCAGTGATGAGGAACAGGTGTGGCTGGTGGAGCCTGGTGAAACCGTGACATTTATGAGGGCCTTGCACTTTTATGCAGTACAGTATGATGCGAAAATGTTCATGTTTCATTGCACGGGACAATGCATGTGACCACACTGCATCACATTTGTGCACTAACATCATACTAATGCATCCTGATGTTTACCAAAGAAGGATTAACTACTCAACTAACACAAAACGGTAGTTTTAAATTATGCCAGCCAGACACAACTTTGAAAGAAAACAGGCAGCAATCAATACAAAATAGGAAAAGCCCAAACATATGCACATACATTTTTTATGCTCTCACCTACATTTAATTTGTCCCACACAAGTATCCTCCGGTGTGTCACCTGCTTACAGTATTGTGCTGTATTTCATCTCTTTCAGTTTTGGAGGCTCTAATCTCACTAGTCAGCATTATCCAACTCTGTCATCAGCTCTACAGTCTGCAAACTGCTTCCTCAGAGATCTGCACCTGAGCTTTAATAACCTGCAAGATTCAGGAGTGAAGTTGCTCTCTGATGGACTGAAGAGCCAAGACTGTCAGCTGGAGAAACTGAGGGTGTTATTGGGTTGTAAATGAGCAAACCTGTTCCCCATCCCACCCAGCAAGGTAAAGAAGACAGAGTTGTTCTAGAGTGTTGAGGGAGTTTTCAGTTTTAAAAACCAATGTGAAAAATTCTTTAAATTTTTTTTAACATTTACAATTTCATGTAACAGGAATAGATCTATAAAGGGAGGGAGACAAACTAGACACATGGGTGATATATTTTTTTTACATGTCTCGAAACTCTCTTTCACCAGGCTCTATACCACAAGGGAGTCTAGGCCCAGTCTAGTTCAGGAAGGCAGAATAAGAATGGGATGCTAAGTTTCGTTCCTATTTATCCAACTCTGACTATTTTTATTTTCAGCATGACATCTTTTTTTTCTTGTTTAGATTGCAGTTCTGTCGTCTCACTGGTCAGTGTTGTGAGAGTTTGTCATCAGCTCTTCAATCATCAAACTGTGTCCTGAGAGAGCTGGATCTGAGTGACAATGACCTGCTGGATTCAGGAGTGAAGCTGCTCTCTGATGGACTGAAGAGTCCAAATTGTCAGCTGCAGATACTGAGGTATTATAAACATATGAGAGAATTTTTTTAATATATTAATACTAATAATAATATGTTTAAATGATTTAAAACCAATTAGAGTTTTGCTGAGCCTACCTAATGGGCCCCAGGCCCCTGGTTATACTGATAACCAGTCCATACAGTGTATATTCTACGTATCAATCATGTTGTTTTAGGTGGTCCATTTAAGCCCTTGAGCAAAACACTGAATAAAGTCCTTTTAGAATTACAGTAGATTTACAGTATTTTTTATTATGCTGCTCATGTTCTGTCAGTTCCTCAAATGCATTAATTGTGGTATACGAGAAAAATGTGATATGTTAATGTGTTAATAGTGTGGATCATGAAGGAGAGGTCAGGTGTTCAGGAATATTTCCATCAAAAGGTAGGTCCACAGACACACACAAACACACACACACACACACACACAGTCTTCACACATAGAGTTGTTGTGTTTTATACAGTTTTTCTTTTCTTTTATTCAGATGAATTTAAACTGTTCCTGGAAAATATGGATGAATTAGTCGCATTCCATCTAAGATCAAAAGAAAGAAGACGTTTTCTAGCAGCCATATCCTGATCATCCAGACAGATTTGAAGTGTCTTTAGAATCATTGTGGAGAGAGTCTGACTGGATGCTGTTACTTGGAGACTTAACAGAACAACATGTTTGCTGTTATAGTTTTGGCATATAAAGGAATCACCAGGAAACAAAAGCTCCAAAACTCTATTTTTGGATTAAATTAAATATCCTGGAGTCTGAGCTGCTCTGAAGAGATTTTCAGTGTCTCACAATAATAACTAAACTGATTTGCCTGCTTCTCTCTGCCGGTCTAAGAAACACGTTTTTCCATTCCACTGTGCTACTTTTCTATAGTTTTTCTATGTAAACATGGTAGATGGGCATGTTTGACCATTGCACTCATGTTATTTGTTGCAGCGGCTCATGCATGGCATTCTAAAAATGCAGCACTCTTTTTAAAAAAAGTTCAATTTGTCTCATGTTTTTCCCCATTTCACGGCCTTTGTAGAGCTGCTTATAGCTGGGGATCCTCTTAAGGTATAGTTCACCCTAAAATGAAAATTATTTTATTACAGGAATTATTGTTCATTAGTTAAATTTACAAGTAAACGACTTAAAATGTATAATGAGCCCATCTTAACTTTTCTTTAGGAAAATTGCATCCTATGGTTCCCCTTTACTTAAAGCCATCAATGATGCATTTATAGAGGTTAGTGACTGTATTATTACTCAAAATAAGTATTTATAAGAACACAACATGGCTATTAATAACAATATATTCTCCTATTTGACAGAAAATAAATCTGAATTACTAAAAAGTCATTGTAGCTATAATATAATAACATAGTAATGCAGGTTGCATCTTTATAAATACAGTCATTGAATCATATGACTAACTAATCAATACTTATAAATCATTGTATAACTGATTATGAGCATGCGCATTGAAAAAGCAAATGCATGACATAATTAATTATAAAAATAATATAAATGTAACTATAGCTGTTCTTATAATGCAGTATAGGTCTTAATGAGTCTTTATAAATATGTTTATAAAATAGTAATACTTACTTATGAATTATAGCCCCATTTTTACTTATTTATAAGCATGGTCTTCATAGAAAGTGTTACCGAAAATTCTGTCATCATTTACTCACCCTCATATTGTTCCAAACCTGTATGATTTTCTTTTTTTTCTGTTGAACACAAAAGAAGATATTTTGAAGAATGTTGGTAACCAGACAGTTTACAGTAGCATTGACTTCCATAGTATTATTTTTCCTGCTATGGAAGTCAATGGCTACAAATTAAACATTCTTTAAAATATATTATTTTGTGTTCAACAGAAGACACTCATACAGGTTTGGAACAATATGACATTTATCATCGCTCAACTTATTGTTGAAGTCCTGTAAAAATCAAGCATTATTCTGCATTGTGTTTGATTATGAATTAACGGCTGAATAAATTAGACATAAACAATCTGTGTCTTATTGTCTGTCTAATCATGAATAAATGCTTTTATGAGTTCATTTTCGTGTTTTTTTTCCAGACACCTTTTAGCCATGAAATCTCTTCTAATCATCTTTTGTGAATTCTCACTCAAAGTTAGTGTATTTTACATGACACAGCACATACTAAAGGGACTAACCAAATGAACTGATTTAAAAACATAACAGAGATATAGGTATGCGTGTTATCCATGTTTAACTAATTAGAAATAAATGCTTTTATGAACATTTTGTGGTTTTCTCACTATCTTGACACCTGTAGTAAAAACTAGGAACAATTTAATTCAAATACTATGAAATTTAATAAATGATTACCTTTGGCTCTAATGGACATAAAACACCAGGGGCCTCCATTTATAAAATTAGTAGAAACCGTCCTACATTTGCTCTTATGATCATTTCTCAAATGTGATTCAAAGAAACGAAAACATGTATACACCTATCTTCCAGATGTAAAAACTATAAATCACAAGTGGTCTTGAAATTATGCACAGCTGAATAGTTTCAGATCTCTGCCTTGTAAATACTGCCTAATTAGTGTCATTAACATATATGAGCACCAGTCAACGTCCAAATCCTTGTGTATGTCTTCTCAGACACTGATGTGGTGCTAAGCACTTTTCCATGTAAAAAAAAAACTTTTTTATAAATATGAACATTGGCATGGATTCTAGCATACACACACTCTAAGATCAAATCTGCCAATTGAGAAGATAAAGCACGCCCGGAATTCACATATTTCTTAAAAGTCCTGTACATTATTTTGTATACCTACCCATACTGAACTCTACAATGTAAAGAAAAAGGTTTGCAGAATTTTAAATAAAATTCATCGAATGATTAAAAAGTAGTGCTAGGGAAAAATGTATCCAAAATAAAAGTGTGTGTACTGTGTATAATTATTATGTATATATATATATATATATATAAATACACACACATGCATGTATATATTTAAGAAATATTTGCATGTATATACTGTATATATAATTTATCTCATAAATATAATTTTTTATAAAAAATATTTAAAAAAAAAAATATTTATACATGCATGTGTGTGTATTTATATATACATAATAATTATATACAGTACATACACATATATTATGTAAACACAAACTTTTATTTTGGATGCGATTAATCACGATTAATTTTTCCCCAGTACTATTAAAAAGAGAATGAAAATATTTTTATTTTTTATTTTAACATAGAAGGAAATGTGTGAAAATGATAACCAAGACAACAATCATCAATCATATGCTTTTATCCATACAAAGTTTTGACATTTATTACAGTTTCAGTTCATGTAGAGTCATCTGAGTGTGTTGATGGTTCATGGTTCTCTATCACACATATGCGAACCAAAATTTGACATTTTGAGACATTTTCCAGTTATTTTAACTAAATGTATTTGAGATTTAGAATTTTATTAGGTCGAATCTTGATGTTGCTGTGAATCAGATGTGACCACAGCAACCTTTATCAAGCTATGTTTCTTTCTCTCTGAAACATCAGCAGTAAATGACTGACTAGATCCTGGTAAATGTGTGTCATTGATCAGCTTGAATCAAATATGATTTATTCATCAATTCAACACAGAAAGTTCATGACGCTTCATGAAAAGTGAAAGTGCAGAAACTCTTTTAAATACTAGACAGAGAGAGAGAGAGTACAGAGATGTTTTAGGCTAGTTGCTCATCACAGTGCGCCACTCAGACGTGATGTCATCAGTGCAGCAGTTGCAGTGTTGTCATGGTAACAGCCAATATGAGCAGCTGCAGAGCGACAGGTGCCCAAACTCTGGATCCAGCAGCTGCAGAGAGACATACAGATATTGAGATGCTGAGTTATGATCTCTGGTTCTGTAGATGAATTTTCAAACAAACATTCAGAACATTTCTTCAGTCACATTCAAACTGAGTTGAAATTGACCACGTTTCCAAAAGATTAATAGAAACACATGACGTATTTAGATCTACATCAGAGTCAGTGGATCAGGACAAACTCAGGATTAGTGATAGTTCAAGGCTGATTTCAACATCAACATCGTGATTTAACGGCACTCGGTCTCCATTTTATCTAGCAATGGTTTTATATGTTAAAAATTGTAAATGAAACAGTTTTTTTTTTTTTTTCTGTCCTCCAAACTACAAATTCATGTGATTGGATGACTGGCCTAAGCAGCAGACCAATGGCGTCGCAGCATCTCAAATGTTGGTTTGGTGGCTCTGAAACGCCTGAGTCAAAGTCTGTGATCAGAATGATGGTTTAATTCCTCCAGAAGCATCTCACACGATTGAGTTCCCAAACACCAGCATCCCAACGCATGAGAACATGACGGCGTTTATCGTGTTTCGCCTGACGCTCTGAGACGACACTCATTTATGACGGAGGGAAAAAGAGCCCGATTGCAGAAACTTACATTTTTATTACTGATATTCTCCACCAGGAAGTGGAAATGTTATTCTCTTGAACACATAGGATGGAAACAGCGCATTATTCGCAAATGTTTTATGAGATATTCCCGTTTTCCCTTCCAAAAAATAAGTATACTTCAAATCATTTTATGAAGTATACTTAAGTAAAGTTCAAGTATATTTTAAGTATACTTCATGTAGTAAGTATACTAATATCAATGTGTACTAGTAGTAAACTTCTACTATTTCAATACAGCTTGGGACTAAATTGGCCCACTTTTAGTATATAAAAGTATACATTTAAGTGTACAGTAGTAAACTTTAACTAGTTCAAAACTATGTTTCCCACTGTGCTACTTTTCTATAGTTTTTCTATGTAAACATGGTAGATGGGCATGTTTGACCATTGCACTCATGTTATTTGTTGCAGCGGCTCATGCATGGCATTCTAAAAATGCAGCACTCTTTTAAAAAAAAGTTCAATTTGTCTCATGTTTTTCCCCATTTCACGGCCTTTGTAGAGCTGCTTATAGCTGGGGATCCTCTTAAGGTATAGTTCACCCTAAAATGAAAATTATTTTATTACAGGAATTATTGTTCATTAGTTAAATTTACAAGTAAACGACTTAAAATGTATAATGAGCCCATCTTAACATTTCTTTAGGAAAATTGCATCCTATGGTTCCCCTTTACTTAAAGCCATCAATGATGCATTTATAGAGGTTAGTGACTGTATTATTACTCAAAATAAGTATTTATAAGAACACAACATGGCTATTAATAACAATATATTCTCCTATTTGACAGAAAATAAATCTGAATTACTAAAAAGTCATTGTAGCTATAATATAATAACATAGTAATGCAGGTTGCATCTTTATAAATACAGTCATTGAATCATATGACTAACTAATCAATACTTATAAATCATTGTATAACTGATTATGAGCATGCGCATTGAAAAAGCAAATGCATGACATAATTAATTATAAAAATAATATAAATGTAACTATAGCTGTTCTTATAATGCAGTATAGGTCTTAATGAGTCTTTATAAATATGTTTATAAAATAGTAATACTTATGAATTATAGCCCCATTTTTACTTATTTATAAGCATGGTCTTCATAGAAAGTGTTACCGAAAATTCTGTCATCATTTACTCACCCTCATATTGTTCCAAACCTGTATGATTTTCTTTTTTTTCTGTTGAACACAAAAGAAGATATTTTGAAGAATGTTGGTAACCAGACAGTTTACAGTAGCATTGACTTCCATAGTATTATTTTTCCTGCTATGGAAGTCAATGGCTACAAATTAAACATTCTTTAAAATATATTATTTTGTGTTCAACAGAAGACACTCATACAGGTTTGGAACAATATGACATTTATCATCGCTCAACTTATTGTTGAAGTCCTGTAAAAATCAAGCATTATTCTGCATTGTGTTTGATTATGAATTAACGGCTGAATAAATTAGACATAAACAATCTGTGTCTTATTGTCTGTCTAATCATGAATAAATGCTTTTATGAGTTCATTTTCGTGTTTTTTTTCCAGACACCTTTTAGCCATGAAATCTCTTCTAATCATCTTTTGTGAATTCTCACTCAAAGTTAGTGTATTTTACATGACACAGCACATACTAAAGGGACTAACCAAATGAACTGATTTAAAAACATAACAGAGATATAGGTATGCGTGTTATCCATGTTTAACTAATTAGAAATAAATGCTTTTATGAACATTTTGTGGTTTTCTCACTATCTTGACACCTGTAGTAAAAACTAGGAACAATTTAATTCAAATACTATGAAATTTAATAAATGATTACCTTTGGCTCTAATGGACATAAAACACCAGGGGCCTCCATTTATAAAATTAGTAGAAACCGTCCTACATTTGCTCTTATGATCATTTCTCAAATGTGATTCAAAGAAACGAAAACATGTATACACCTATCTTCCAGATGTAAAAACTATAAATCACAAGTGGTCTTGAAATTATGCACAGCTGAATAGTTTCAGATCTCTGCCTTGTAAATACTGCCTAATTAGTGTCATTAACATATATGAGCACCAGTCAACGTCCAAATCCTTGTGTATGTCTTCTCAGACACTGATGTGGTGCTAAGCACTTTTCCATGTAAAAAAAAAACATTTTTATAAATATGAACATTGGCATGGATTCTAGCATACACACACTCTAAGATCAAATCTGCCAATTGAGAAGATAAAGCACGCCCGGAATTCACATATTTCTTAAAAGTCCTGTACATTATTTTGTATACCTACCCATACTGAACTCTACAATGTAAAGAAAAAGGTTTGCAGAATTTTAAATAAAATTCATCGAATGATTAAAAAGTAGTGCTAGGGAAAAATGTATCCAAAATAAAAGTGTGTGTACTGTGTATAATTATTATGTATATATATATATATATATATAAATACACACACATGCATGTATATATTTAAGAAATATTTGCATGTATATACTGTATATATAATTTATCTCATAAATATAATTTTTTATAAAAAATATTTAAAAAAAAAAATATTTATACATGCATGTGTGTGTATTTATATATACATAATAATTATATACAGTACATACACATATATTATGTAAACACAAACTTTTATTTTGGATGCGATTAATCACGATTAATTTTTCCCCAGTACTATTAAAAAGAGAATGAAAATATTTTTATTTTTTATTTTAACATAGAAGGAAATGTGTGAAAATGATAACCAAGACAACAATCATCAATCATATGCTTTTATCCATACAAAGTTTTGACATTTATTACAGTTTCAGTTCATGTAGAGTCATCTGAGTGTGTTGATGGTTCATGGTTCTCTATCACACATATGCGAACCAAAATTTGACATTTTGAGACATTTTCCAGTTATTTTAACTAAATGTATTTGAGATTTAGAATTTTATTAGGTCGAATCTTGATGTTGCTGTGAATCAGATGTGACCACAGCAACCTTTATCAAGCTATGTTTCTTTCTCTCTGAAACATCAGCAGTAAATGACTGACTAGATCCTGGTAAATGTGTGTCATTGATCAGCTTGAATCAAATATGATTTATTCATCAATTCAACACAGAAAGTTCATGACGCTTCATGAAAAGTGAAAGTGCAGAAACTCTTTTAAATACTAGACAGAGAGAGAGAGAGTACAGAGATGTTTTAGGCTAGTTGCTCATCACAGTGCGCCACTCAGACGTGATGTCATCAGTGCAGCAGTTGCAGTGTTGTCATGGTAACAGCCAATATGAGCAGCTGCAGAGCGACAGGTGCCCAAACTCTGGATCCAGCAGCTGCAGAGAGACATACAGATATTGAGATGCTGAGTTATGATCTCTGGTTCTGTAGATGAATTTTCAAACAAACATTCAGAACATTTCTTCAGTCACATTCAAACTGAGATGAAATTGACCACGTTTCCAAAAGATTAATAGAAACACATGACGTATTTAGATCTACATCAGAGTCAGTGGATCAGGACAAACTCAGGATTAGTGATAGTTCAAGGCTGATTTCAACATCAACATCGTGATTTAACGGCACTCGTCTCCATTTTATCTAGCAATGGTTTTATATGTTAAAAATTGTAAATGAAACAGTTTTTTTTTTTTTTCTGTCCTCCAAACTACAAATTCATGTGATTGGATGACTGGCCTAAGCAGCAGACCAATGGCGTCGCAGCATCTCAAATGTTGGTTTGGTGGCTCTGAAACGCCTGAGTCAAAGTCTGTGATCAGAATGATGGTTTAATTCCTCCAGAAGTGTCTCACACGATTGAGTTCCCAAACACCAGCATCCCAACGCATGAGAACATGACGGCGTTTATCGTGTTTCGCCTGACGCTCTGAGACGACACTCATTTATGACGGAGGGAAAAAGAGCCAGATTGCAGAAACTTACATTTTTATTACTGATATTCTCCACCAGGAAGTGGAAATTTTATTCTCTTGAACACATAGGATGGAAACAGCGCATTATTCGCAAATGTTTTATGAGATATTCCCGTTTTCCCTTCCAAAAAATAAGTATACTTCAAATCATTTTATGAAGTATACTTAAGTAAAGTTCAAGTATATTTTAAGTATACTTCATGTAGTAAGTATACTAATATCAATGTGTACTAGTAGTAAACTTCTACTATTTCAATACAGCTTGGGACTAAATTGGCCCGCTTTTAGTATATAAAAGTATACATTTAAGTGTACAGTAGTAAACTTTAACTAGTTCAAAACTATGTTTCTCATTTGTACTGGATCTGTATTACAAATTAACTTATAAGTATACTAGTAGTTTACTATTTTAATACTTGTAGTACATTTTTTTAGTTTATGAAAGTACACTTTGAAGTGTACTCTCAGTAAACTACTAGTTTAGTAGTTTTATACTTCAAGTATACTTGTAAGCTTTCTTTAAGTGAACATAACCATACTAAAAGTGCAAAAATAATATATAAATAGTAGACTATAAGTATACTACTATGTTCTTATTTAGATATTAATTTTTATTCTTGAAACATACACTTAACTGTACTTTAACTCTTTCCATTTTAAGAACTCTTTATTCTAGCTTCATGCATCCTTTTGAAATCAACAATTGAATGTGGGTAACTTTCATTAAAAAAACGAAATTTTAAACAAAAAACTGAGAAAATAAATTTTTTGTCAAAGACTATTATACGTTCGGATGGGATTCGGAGTGATGATCAAACACAGATGGAGTCGATCGGATGCATCAGCACCTCAAAGCTTCAGTCGTTTCCTCTTCATGGGTTCATCATTTCATTCAGTCACATTAGGCCGTTTTGATTTATATGTTGTTTAACGTTTGATGATTGTGTTATTTTACATGTGCGTAAGCGGAGAAAGAGTAATGTAGATTTTAAGTAAATTCCTATGTACACTACCAGTAGACTAGCCCACACAAACATTCAGATACGCAGACTTAGCAACATATCTGTTTTCTTTATAAAGCAATATTTTCAAACAATGAAAGTTTATAAGACTGTATGTAAAACTATGTGAAAAAAGTATACTTAATAGGCTACTCAATCAAAAGATTAAACACAACTACAAGCCAAGAATACTTTGAATACTTAATTATATATTTAAGTATATATCTATAAAAAGATTGAGTACATGTATACTTAGATCTTTCTGTCAGTATAAGTCAAGTACACTTAAGTGCAATTTTATATTTATATATATTAAGTATATTTCTGAGAAGTAAAAAGTTGACTGAAAGTATACTTTCTTATTTTTAATTTAAAAGAAGTATACGAATAGCACACTTGAATAAACTTCTTTTTCGTAAGGGTAACACAGAAGATTGTCAGCTTTGATGGCTGGTTGTTGGTGAGCGTGTGAGGGTTACCTGTGGTGGCGGCGGCTGACGGGGCTTTAGTGGTGCTGGTGCTCGCTGTGGTGGTGGCGGTTTCAGTAATGGTGGAGTTACTGCCGCCCGTCAGGCCGATCTGCAGCGTGTCGAGATCTGACTGCAGCTGAAGCCTGATCCACTCCTGCACCTGTTCTGTGCTTTCATACGTCTTCAGATCGCCTACATTCACCCCCAGCAAACTCTTCACGTCAGTCACGTTCAGCACCTGCTCAAACACACATCACTTTATTATTAGTCATCAACGTCCTTCTGAAACACACCTACAAATGAGGCAGAGCAGACGCAAAAACAGATTGAGTTCAGGGTCCGTTCTCTAATGTGTAAATCTGAACAAAGTAAATTAATGTAAATGTTTCCTGTGCATTTACACCAGGGATTCCCAGACTGTTCTGTTGACATTAAATGCTTGAGGATTTGACATGTTATTTAAAACAAACATGTTAAATAATGCGTTCCCAAACTAGCAGGAGTGAAGAGACTCACGTTGATGACGCTCTGCTTCAGACCGATGAAGGTCGGCACGTCCATATTCACACTGGAGTTCACAAGTCTACGGATAAACGATGAATCGGCACCGCCTACATACAAACATACAAACATAAGTTCAGCCTGACTGTAGAAGTGTGATGCCTGTGTGTGTGTGTGTGTGTGTGTATGAGAGTATGTGTGTGTGTTCATGTGTTTGTGAGTGTGTGTGTATGTGTGTGAGAGAGTATGTGTGAGAGTGTATGTGAGTGTGTGTGTGTGTGTGTGTGTGTGCGTGTGTGTGTGAGTGAGAGTGTACGTGAGTGTGTGTGAGAGTGTATGTGAGGTGAGTGTGTGTTTCTGTGTGTATGTGAGTGTGTGTGCTTGTTCATGTGATTTATGAGGACACAAATTTGTATAATGACGTGTATTTCACTGGTATTACAACGTAACCGTGGTTTATGAGGACATTTCCTGTGTCCTCATAATAAAAATAGCTTTAAAAACATACTAAACAATGTTTTATTAAAAATGTAAAAATGCAGAATGTTTTCTGTGATGGGTAGGTTTAGGGGTAGTGTGTGTGTATGTGTGTGAGAGTGTATGTGAGGGGTGTGTGTGTGTGTGTGCGTGTGAGTGTGTGAGTTGTTACCGAGGTAAGTCTGCAGCAGCTGGTACGTCGGGATGCTGACGGTGTTTGTATTGCGTGTGTTTGTTGCGCTGAATGCGCTCAGAGCGATACCGAACAGAATCGACTTCTTCTCTGAGCTGCAGTTGGTCAAAGAGAGAGCAGAAGCTCGCCTGAAACACACACACGTCGCACATATGAGTCTACAGGTTTCACCTAGATTCGTCCAAAAGTCCCAAAAACCTGGAATCAACCTAATTTTGAAAAAGTCAGACTGTGCGCTCTTGGACAAATTCTGAGTATATGTTGCCATACTTGGCCTTCACATGTCACTTTCACTGCACTTTACCACAATAACAGAACATTGAGGACATTTTGACCGGTCCTCACTTTCTGAGAACCCTTTAAAGGCTCGTTTGAGGGTCAAGACTTGGTTTTAGGGTTAGGAGTTGAGTTGTGTGTGTGTGTGTGCACTCACTCCACACTGTTGGCCGTGATGTTGTTCAGCACACTCGCGGTCAGCACACAAAGGTTCGTTCCTCCCAGCGCGTTCAGCTCATTAGTGCCGAGAGTGTTTCCACTCACACTGAGATACTTACTGACCAGCAGCTGGACCTGAGAGAGACACACACATCAGAACACAGAACCTGACCCACTTCATGACGCCATGACTCTCAAAGTATGCGTCAGTTTTTAAATGTACACTAGTGTATGCATACAGTGAGCATGGCATAAACTAAATGTACATGCACAGCCCAATTCTTCCAAATTTATTTGCACTAATCAGTGTGTCTACAAAGTCATTGTTGTGTGATTTGCAATGTTTATAAAGTGTAAAAAAGTGTTCTTGTTGTGATTATGTTATTTAAAAGGTCGCATTAATGTTAGTACAACATTCTCCTAATCTTATTTATACTCACAGTATAATATTCTTTGAACATTAACATTTACTCTAAGAATGTAAACGATAATGCAAATATCAATAACATCATGTTGTTCTAAGAACACTTTCTGTCAACATCATGAGAAGTAATGTCAAATATTAATAATGTTATAAGAACGTTCTATAAATGAGAACATTTAAGAACATTTTATCTTAACATTTACATAACCTTTAGAAAACGTTGTGAGAACGTTTCCTGTTAGCCTGGTAAATACTGTGACAAATGTATTGCTCGTTGCTAATTATAAAGTGTTGCTGGTGCATTTTATGATGTTGACAGCTGGAGTATTGTTTTTTTTTTACAAGAATAATATAAAACAGTTCCATTATTATTAGGGGCTAACCACCGAATGGTGCGATGGCACCTACTGCATCTGTATGGCCCACAGAAACATATGGTAAAAAGTTGTGAAATTTGGCACATAGATAGCGGACAGTCCAAACATTCACCACAGCAAATGTGGAGTCTCTAACTCAATCCCTCTAGCGCCACCACCTGTCCAAATTTTCTCTTACATTTATGCTAATAACTTCGCTAATAACTTCACGCGGCCTATTGTTTTCAATGGGAGCGGCGCGTTTTTAGAACGCCATGAGAGTAACAAGGCATTGAGCGTCTATTTCACGCTCTAGCGCTGAGTGCTCATCGTTTTTTACTGGTCGCAGAGAGTTGAAGAATGTTCAACTTTGAGTAAAATGCAGCGCTCATCACTGTCACTTTTCACCCAGCCGTCCAATCACAGCGGAGGAGGGGCGGGACAAATACAACACCGACCCACCACCACATCCTGCTGTACAACGTCAACAGATGACAAGAAGCATAATAACGGAACAAAATTATTTAAAACAAGAGCCAGAGCAAATACTTTACACAGTATCTGCATTTTTATATAGAATCAACACAGAAACAAACTATCAGTGAAATGAGATACTAGTAACACTTCCGCGGATATTCCGTATCATAACAAACAAATAGTCTCAACTGGAAAAAAAAACTGCTGGCTAAAAACGCTTTGGTGGACACACGGCCTAAGGGCTGGAAAAAAATTTTTTTTACTCGGCTCAAGCCGATTTTCCAAAAAAAACTACTTTTTCAAACTCCTCCTAGACATTTTTTATAAACCCAACTGTTCTCGAATAATGTGTGAATGCATTTGATGAATAGCGCACCAAATTGGACATGAGGCTGTATCTCCGCAACACTTTAGCGTATTCAGACCAAACTTGGTACATGTCATCCCAAGCATGACCTGAGGTTTCATGCTGCGTTTCAGCACAACACCACATACTGGTCAGAAGATATGAAAAATGTTTTTGGTATATATCTTCTGAGTCAGTGCATTGTGCCGAGGCGAATGATACCCAACTTTCCCATATTGACTATTGTTGGTGTCGGCCATTTTGAATTTTGTCCTAAAATGCTGTATTTTAAGAGCGCATTAGTATATCATTACGAAACTTGGTATGTGTCATCGGGACAATGCCCTGAAGGTACTCAAAAAGTTTTGAGAAAGTTGTAATGACATTTCCAAAAATGCTTAGTACAGTGATTGTATTTGTGATTTTTCAGCCATTTTAACTAAAATAATCTAAAAATGGCTTTACCTATTGTTGCCATTTTTCTGAAGCTACCAGCCATGATTGCATTTCACATTGTTCCTTTTTGTGTTTGCTGCTTGCAGCTATATTTATTGTTATTATTATTATTCTACAAATGTTCATTCCAGCTAACAGGGACTGTTCTCAGAATGTTCTTGCAAGATTCTCTAAACGTTATGAACAAACATTCTTCCAGTAACGTTAATAGAACGTTCGTTCAAAGTTATCTGGTCATTAGTAATATTCTAAAAATGCCCATCAGTCAGTCATGTTTGACGTTACGTCAGAACTGAACTGATGAATTGAGATCCCAATGCATCATTTCTCCTTCAGGGAATGGGGTTACATTAGACGTTCATGGAACATTTCACTTGCATGTTTGTCTATGTTTATGTTAATCAATTTGTTTCGGAACGTTCAGAAAAAAATTCAAAAGTAACATTTTCATAATGTTTGAAGATAAAATGGATTGTTCCCTCAACATTTACATAACTAAAAAACACATGGACGTTTCCAACGTTCAGAGAACATTCAGAAATAACGTTTTAATAACTTAATGGGAAGGGTTACCAAAACGTTTTTAGAGCATATTTTTGTAAGCTGGGATGGTTCTCACACACACACACACACACACACACACACAGTACCATCTCCGGGTCCCAGTCTCCGTTGCGTGCGTTCATCAGAGACGAGAGCGTGTCGATCTTTGTCACGTTCCACTTTCTGACATCATCGGGTGTGGCCGCACGGGAGGCGGAGCCTAAAACCAGCAGCACCTCATCAGACAGTCCACCAGGATACGCCTGTGAGGGGCGGGAAACACATGCCGTCTCTATGGCAACACTGTGATTGACAGCGCAGTTACAGCAGTTTTGAGGTGTGTGTTGGTACCTGGTTGAGTTTGTCCAGTACGATCCTCTGGTAGCTCCTGTCGTAAACTCTGTCAGTGATGGCCTCCAGGTTGTCCTTCAGTGTTTGGACGCTCAAACAGGCGTTAAACTGCGTCACATCGTAGGCAAACGGAAACATGTCACTGTAAACCTGAGCCTGCTCTATTACTCCAGAAGTACATGCTGTTTCTACAGGAGACGAGAGAAAAACACACCAATGCAGCTTCAGAAATATTAAAAGCTCCGTTCATAATGTAGTGTGATTATAGTAAAGTTGGGTCAGTGTTGGTCTAGACTCATATAACAGATGCTGTGTTTGTGACCTGTTGTTTTTTTCTGCTTGTGGCAAAAGAGACTTCTCTTACACAGCCCAAACTGGTGTATAATGTTTTTGTTGTATTTCTCACCAGCGGATCTCTTGATTTTGACTCGTGAGATTTTGTTGACCTCGTTCATCATGTTGAGGATCTTCTTCTCCAAAGCCTTTTCCTTCTTCCTCAGGTCACGGATAAATGTCTTCAGAAACTTCTGCTTGTTTTCCTGATAAAACACACACACACACACACACAGAGTTATCAGTGAAGCACACAAACAGCCGCAGGTTTCTCTCAGATGCACTCGTACTGTACCTGTGTGAATTTGCTCCAAATGTTGGCGGTGACATACAGTGGCAGGATCTCCAGGTTCTCCAGGGTCGTTCTGTTCCAGCTGTTTGAAGATCTGCAAGGAACATCGCACATCATTTAATGACAGCAGAAGGGTATGATGTGTGTTTCTTTAAGGCCCGTTCACACCAAGAACCATAACTTTGATGTCAACTATAACTATATTAGCGTCCACACCCGCACATGATATCAATCTGTTTATTATAAACGCTGCAGTTTTGTCGTCTGTCGCTTTAAAAGCTCACGCTCTTTAAAGCAGGATGGATTCTGATTGGCTGTCAATGTTTTTATCGTCCTTCACCTGGAAAAAATAGCTCTGAAAGTGATTCCAACTATAACATCATTATAGTTGTGGTGTAGACATCGCTATTCTTTTTCATTTAGATTTTTAAAACTATATCCTTATCTTGTCTAGTTATCGTCCTCGGTGTGAACGGGCTTTAGTCGCGAGCGAGAGTGAGTTTGTACCCGTAGGTCGTGTTTCCTCTCAGTAGGACACTCTCGATCGCAGAGATCTGCTGAGCCGATAAATCCGGACACTGTTTGAGCTTCTCCAGCACGTAGGGGTCCGAGTTCTGGATGTAGTCTGCGCTCAGGAAGCAGCACATGCCGCCCAGAACATCCAGCTGCGCCTGAGTGATGCTGAACCCGGAGATTCCCTGAAAGACCAGATGAGTTCATGTTCACTATGTTCATTTTACCTAAATGAATATTGTTCCACAGCTAGTCATATTTGAAACATGTTCATACTTTTTAACTGAATAAGTTCAATTGTTTTCACAATGAACAGATTTATGCTGATTCTAAGCAATTGGAATTTATGTATGACTGACAAATATGCATTGCATATACACCGATCAGACATAACATTATGACCACCTTCCTAATATTGTGTTGGTCCCACTTTTGCTGCCAAAACAGCCCTGACCCGTCGAGGCATGGACTCCACTAGACCCCTGAAGGTGTGCTGTGGTATCTGGCACCAAGATGTTAGCAGCAGATCCTTTAAGTCCTGTAAGTTGCGAGGTGGGGCCTCCATGGATCGGACTTGTTTGTTCAGCACATCCCACAGATGCTCAATTGGATTGAGATCTGGGGGATTCAGAGGCCAAGTCAACACCTCAAACACGTTGTTGTGCTCCTCAAACCATTCCTGAAGCATTTGTGCTTTGTGGCAGGAAGCATTATCCTGCTGGAAGAGCCACAGCCACCAGGGAATACCATTTCCATGAAAGGTGTACATGGTCTCAACAATGCTTAGGTAGGTGGTACGTGTCAAAGTAACATCCACATGGATGGCAGGACCCAAGGTTTCCCAGCAGAACATTGCCCAAAGCATCACACTGCCTCCGCCGGCTTGCCTTCTTCCCATAGTGCATCCTGGTGCCATGTGTTCCCCAGATAAGTCACGCACACGCACCCGGCCATCCACGTGATGTAAAAGAACACGTGATTCCCCAGACCAGGCCACCTTGTTCCATTGCTCCGTGGTCCAGTTCTGATGCTCATGTGCCACTGTTGGTGCTTTCGGCGGTGGACAGGGGTCAGCATGGGCACCCTGACTGGTCAGCGGCTATGCAGCCCCATACGCAACCAACTGAGATGCTCTGTGAATTCTGACACCTTTTCTATCAGAACCAGCATTAACTTCTGGAGCAATTTGAGCTCCAGTAGCTCGTCTGTTTGATCGGACCACACGGGCCAGCCTTCGCTCCCCACGTGCATCAATGAGCCTTAGCCGCCCATGATTGTGTCGCCGGTTCTCCACTGTTCCTTCCTTGGAGCACTTTTGATAGATCCTGACCACTGCAGACCGGGGACACCCCAGAAGAGCTGCAGTTTTGGAGATGCTCTGACCCAGTCGTCTAGCCATCACAATTTGGCCCTCACTCAAATCCTTACACTTGCCCAATTTTCCTGCTTCTAACACATCAACTTTGAGGACAAAATGTTCATGTGATAAAGAGATAATCAGTGTTATTCACTTCACCTGTCAGTGGTCATAATGTTATGCCTGATCAGTGTAGTTTGTTTGATAAAACTGTGTGATACAAAGTGAAGGACATTTTACATGGTATTCAAATATGTAAATCTTACATTTAGGCCTAAACATTTTTGGACTGGAATGATATGTGTCACATGACTTGTGTGTTTGCGCTCACCAGACACTCCCTGGCACTGTTGAACAGGTTTTGCTTCTTGAAGGACAGAGTGCTGGACAGCACTGAGAAGTTGGCCGTTCCCAGAGACGAGAAATATGAGCGGCACAGAGATCTGTCAATCATAGAGTAACTGCAAGACAAACAAGCAAACAAACAACTGTGTGATGAGCCAGTCTTCATGAACTCCTCCGTGAGCACCAATAATCCTGCTGACATACTTGTAGTAGATGAGCACTTCGGCGGGATACTGAGAGAAGGCGTTCAGATCAGCACTCTTGATGTAGTAGTACATGCAGGTCAGCTGAAGGACAATCACACACACACCAACACATCAGCTATTGTGATCAAATAACAAAGCTGAAGGGTTTGAGGTCGACCTGAGCAGATTTCTGAAAACAGCGGCTGTGTTCACCTGTGACTCCTGCAGGACGAGTGTCTGGTTGGCTCGCCGCCGGCAGCCGCGGATCAGACTCATGGTTTTACTGGTGCTGAAGCTCTGGATTCGTGAACAGGTGAAACCCTGCAGCACCTGGAAAGACATGCTACAGAAATACCAACATATGGTCAAAACTAAAACCTCAGCATCCAGTTCGACTAATGATAATAATGACTCTCTTCACTCACGCGTCTGGGTCGCTGAACTCTGTGGCGACGGTTTCAAAGAGCAAAACAGCCTGAGAGGAAGAAAATTTCACCATGTCATTTACGTTTCTAACAGAAAATAACATGCACTCTTAAAAAAAAGGTTCAATGGGGTTCTATATACAACTCTAGCGTTCCTGGGGATGGTAATGTTGCTAAGTATAAAAAAAGCTCCAGTTCTTCTCTATATCAGTGTCAGTGTTTCTGAACTCCTGAAACGCCTCCATTGTAGTCTTGAGTTTTTTCCCGGGAACCAACACGTCACAATATTGCTCATTTAAATAATTCATGGACAGCATAAAGGGGCGGGGCCTGGTTGAGTTAGTTAGTCGTGTGTTGAAATTGGCGGTTATGGTAAGGGACGGGACATTTCCCAAACACCAATCACAACATACTGCTCCAGCCAACCAATCAGAGCACACTGTGCTTTTCAGAAGGAGGGGCTTCATAGAAACAGGAACTAAACAGAGCGTTTCTGACAGACTGGGATGTGACGAGCTGCAACAATAGCTTTATTTACATCCAAAGTAGCTCATTTAATTTGTGTGCAAAATTGAAATATCGCATAAATCCAGTGAGTCGAAGAGAACAAAATCGTCACTTTGATAAAATGGTGCCTCAGAGCGTGTAGACGAAACGGAATAAATGTGCTTGTGTTATCTTACGTTCGGAGGCAGATGCCTGCTGTTTGGGAACATAAGGCATCTTTAAACAGCCGAGTTAAGGCTGATCTAAAGCGGCTCTGTGTCTGCTCAAAATTCTATGTAAAGACGCAATGCCGCATAAAAGCAGACTTAAAATATGCCGGGTCTGACACTAGTATCAAAGGCGATGCTGATACGGTTTTGTTTCAGTGTAAATGAACGCAAACTTGTGCCACTTTAAACTATGTTGTCATGACAACCGCCTTTCAGCGTCAGCTCACGCGGCGCGAGAATCAAGAAGCAGGAGACAAGCCATCTAGGAATTAAAGAAACGAGTCCTCATATCGTCAAGCAAACCACCGTTGTGTGTAATAAATTGGCGTTCGCCGTTTGTAATCTTCCTCTGAAGAGACTGGCAGATCAACACACTGCAACATTTCCCCTCAGATACGGTAAATGCTTAACTCAGTCGGCATCACTGTGATTGTGCATTGTTATATTATTTTCCAAAAATAATCTCTTTGAGAACGATATTTGATATTAGATTTGATATTTGCTGATATATCTGCTGTCCTACCTGAAAAGCTATCATTGTTCATTTGTTGCGCCTGCTACAAAGTGACTTTCTGTTTCTTTGAAAAAACATTTAATCCTGCAGTGAGTTATGAAGCACCATATAGAGCTTGTTCTTCTGAGAGGGATTTCTCAGCATCATTGATGTGGAAACCTGACGTACCTGCTCGTGTTTCCATTTCTTCTGATTGACCTTCTGCACCACCGCGGAGGAGGACGACACGCCCAGCAGGAGGTTGCGCGGGATCTCCGTCGCCGTAAGGTCAGGGACATTTGTGATGACGCTGTCAGACGAGCTGTTCAGAGTGATGATCTAAAGAAAGACAGAAAGAGACGTCACAAGACAAACCTGAGACGTACTCGTGTGTGTGTGTGTGTGTGTTAGTTACCTGGCTGACAACGGTCTGTTGGATGATAATGGGTGCGCTGATGACACGCTCCAAGAACCATTGGGATTTCACTGCCAGAAGCAACTCATCTCCTGAGATTAAGTTAATGATTGATGTTTGAACGCCAATGATCAGCGAACCCAATCCCACTAGTCTCTCCGCACTATTAATCTGCAGAGACACAGATGCGTGTTAGCACATCTAAACTTACACAGCAAGTGAGTCTCTGAATCACTGATTCAATGATTTGTTCAACAACACTAATCCATTCAGGAGTTCCTCGGAGCCGTAAGTGGTTGATTCAGCATTGGCTTTGAAGTGTCATTGGTGGTTTGTACCTGGTAAAGTCCAGACGACAGCAGGGTTTGTATGATCATCATGGCCTGATCGACGTTCCAGCCCAACACGAGTCTGAGCACATCCAGTGCTTTGAGCAGCACGCTCCCTCCGGCGCCACTGATCTGAGCCGTGCTCAAACCCGTGCACGACTGACCCAGAGCCTGGATGGTGTCCATCGTCAGAACGTCCAAATTGCTCGATAGAGCCGCCGACACCTGCGCAAACACATGCATTAACACACATTATTTCTCTTGACACACACACATACATACTCTTGTACGTACGTCGGGTGGGATGTCGGTGCACTTCTGATGGAAGCTGGAAGAGATGTTCTTCAACTGCTCCACACTCAACTGAAGGAAGGAGCTCGCAGGAGCCAAGCAGTGGGACTTCACAGGCAGACTATAAACACGCAAACATCACGTTAAAACTTATAAGGACATCTTTCACAAACACTGCAGCTTCAGTGTCACAGTTCGCCGGTCTAAGCTGATCTAAGCTGATTTCTCACAGACAAGTGGCCAAAACTTCTCTAAAACCATCAAACCAAATCTTTTCAGCAGGGACATTTTCAAATGGTACACTACTAAAAATTGAGGTTCTTTATGGGCACCCAGCAAGCAATAGCCGTCATTTCACCGTCTCGGTTAACTACAGACCCGATATAGTCCCGATATATGAGTAACCCACGTCTAGCCAAAATAACCTTGAATTTGGTTATGTGCCGTTTTACCAAAATAACTTGTGAAATGTATGATATTCCATTATGTAAGTGTGGCGAGCGGTGAGGTGAGGGACCGTGAGAATGGGCCGGTGACGAGCGATAATGAGCTCCAGCTGCGCGCCACACCGGTCTCGTCTCACGGAGGAGTGACGGGAGCATAAAAGGAGGAGCGACGACAGTGCAAGACGAGAGAGGACCAGGCCTGGATTTACGTTGTGTTTTTGTTTACGTTGGTTTTGTGTGTGTGCGCGGCAGTCGTCCGTGAGGGGCTGCCGCGGCGACTTTCATTTAGTTTATTTGTTTGATTAAAGTTTTAAATGTTCGCCGGTTTCCCGCCTCCTTCTTCCCGGAACATACTAACAGTGTTACAGTAAGTTAAATCAACATTGATTACAAGGTGTTTGGTTTCATCTCTTTGACTCTTCTAGATGACTAGTCTATTTGTGGGCTATGGTTAGATGTCTATTACATTTTCACTGACAGTCCAAATTTTGTCTTATTTTAGCCTAGACGCCAGGGTTGTGTTTGGACGCTATTAGACTATGCTGTGCTTGCTGGGCATTGATGGTTCCATGAAGAAACTTTAACATCCATGGAACTTTACAATGCACAAAAGGTTCATTAGATCAATAAAATGTTCTTCACACAAAGAAGGGGTTCTTTTAAGAACTAATCCCTGAATGGTTCTTTGAGGAGCCTGAAATGGTTTTTCCATGGCATTGCTATGAAAACCCCCTTTAGGAGCTTTTATTTTTAAGGGTGTAGTTTAGTGAGATGGTTATTGTTGGTGTCTCTCACTAGTAGGCGTTGAAGTACGGATCCTGCTCGAACAGCAGAGTCACGTAGAACTCCAAGACATCATCAGGAACGCTGATCTGACTGAAGAGCTGCAGGTTCTCCAGGTTCACCACGAACGGCTGAAAAACAAAGAAGTTTTTGAGTTCCACAAAAG